>JAVJAQ010001373.1:0-227563 GCA_032362365.1 Zygogramma bicolorata
ACTGAACGACGGTATCGTGGTAGAAAGAGATCTTATGACCTTTCAAACACCGAAGTCATGTCTGACTCCAATATGAAAGACAGACAATCGAATATGACAAAGTTAGATTGATTATTCTGTTTCAGCTTTGCTCTTATCGCAATTGAGATCACAGCAAGGCCATATCGAATGCAAGTGATGATATATGATGATAGTTCAGGCAGATAGGTCTCTAGATGGAGCCAGAACCGAAATAGAGACGGATATAAAAGGAAAGTGTGGTGGAAGGATCCCTAAAGCCTTCTACTCGAGCTCCAGAGAGGAACTGAACGACGGTATCGTGGTAGAAAGAGATCTTATGACCTTTCAAACACCGAAGTCATGTCTGACTCCAATATGTAAGACAGACAATCGAAAATGACAAAGTTAGATTGATTATTCTGTTTCAGCTTTGCTCTTATCGCAATTGAGATCACAGCAAGGCCATATCGAATGCAAGTGATGATATATGATGATAGTTCAGGCAGATAGGTCTCTAGATGGAGCCAGAACCGAAATAGAGACGGATTTGAATGGAAAGTGTAGTGAAAGGATCCCTAAAGCCTTCTTTCTACTCGAGCTCCAGAGAGGAACTGAACGACGGTATCGTGGTAGAAAGAGATCTTATGACCTTTCAAACACCGAAGTCATGTCTGACTCCAATATGAAAGACAGACAATCGAAAATGACAAAGTTAGATTGATTATTCTGTTTCAGCTTTGCTCTTATCGCAATTGAGATCACAGCAAGGCCATATCGAATGCAAGTGATGATATATGATGATAGTTCAGGCAGATAGGTCTCTAGATGGAGCCAGAACCGAAATAGAGACGGATTTGAATGGAAAGTGTAGTGAAAGGATCCCTAAAGCCTTCTACTCGAGCTCCAGAGAGGAACTGAACGACGGTATCGTGGTAGAAAGAGATCTTATGACCTTTCAAACACCGAAGTCATGTCTGACTCCAATATGAAAGACAGACAATCGAATATGACAAAGTTAGATTGATTATTCTGTTTCAGCTTTGCTCTTATCGCAATTGAGATCACAGCAAGGCCATATCGAATGCAAGTGATGATATATGATGATAGTTCAGGCAGATAGGTCTCTAGATGGAGCCAGAACCGAAATAGAGACGGATTTAAATGGAAAGTGTAGTGAAAGGATCCCTAAAGCCTTCTACTCGAGCTCCAGAGAGGAACTGAACGACGGTATCGTGGTAGAAAGAGATCTTATGACCTTTCAAACACCGAAGTCATGTCTGACTCCAATATGAAAGACAGACAATCGAATATGACAAAGTTAGATTGATTATTCTGTTTCAGCTTTGCTCTTATCGCAATTGAGATCACAGCAAGGCCATATCGAATGCAAGTGATGATATATGATGATAGTTTAGATTATGTAAAGAACTTAAAATAGTTATTTGGAAATACTTTTATTTCATTGACAGTACACGCAAAACAATATAGTTTTTTTAACAGATGTCAAACAATAAAACAATACAAAGTGTACCTAATACATGAAAGTTTGACTGCAACTCAATACTCTCCCTCAGGAAAACTTTTCATGAAACTCGAAGTTAGTCGTTCGAAATCTACTCTTCCTAGCGATTTTGTGAAAACGTCTGCTAAATTTTCCTTAGAGGTGATGTATTCGATGAATATTTCTTCACTGACCACTTTTTCTCTTAGGAAATGATAATGAACGCTAATATGTTTACTTCTCTGATGGACTATTTCGTTGAATGCTAAACGAATTGCTGACTGATTGTCACAGTACAATAGAGGACGTCGTTCCTGTTTCAAATCATTCAACACATACGACATCCATATTGCTTGTCGACAAGCCAAAGAGGCAGCCATGTATTCGGCTTCTGTTGTTGAAACCGCAACACTCTGTTGTTTCTTAGATGACCAGGATACTGCAGCTTGTCCATAAAATCCTATTTGTCCACTATATGAACGTCTATCACAAAATGAACTAGCAAAAGATGCATCACTATACAATATCAGCTTAGGAGTTGTGGTTCTTTTGTAGATCAGCCTTCTACTGATGCTTCCTTTCACGTATCTGAACAAGTGCTGAACCAAATTATTGTGCGTATTTGTCGGATCAGAACAAAATTGTGAAAGTAAATTTACAGAATATGCAATATCTGGTCTTGTTCCAGTAGCTAAGTACAGCAAGCTTCCAATCTTCGATTGATAAAGTGTTTTATCTGTTCGAGTATCTGAGGATATTGCTGTCTTCACTACTGTGCCACAATCCATTGGAGTTTTCTGTGGCTTGCATTTGAGTAATTTGAATTTTTCGAGGATTTTGTGTATATATAGTTCTTGGGATATAGTTATATAGTCTTCGTACCAATTTATTTGAAGAGAAAGAAGGTATGTAGGTTTTCCCAGAAGAACTACTTCAAAATTCTCACTCAAAATATTTTCAATGGTTTTTACATCATTTTCCGTAGAACCCAAAATTATAATATCGTCTACATAGACTGCAACAATTTGCTTGCCATTTCGAGACACAAACATGCATGGATCAGCGTTGGATTGCTCGAGAGGGACCTTATTAAAAACTGTTACCAGCTTCTGATTCCATAATCGCGGTGACTGTTTCAAACCATAAATGCTCCTTCTGAGACAGCATACTCTCCCTGGCTCTGCATTAACACCTTCTGGAATTTTCATGTAAACGCTGTTTTCCAATTCACCATTCAAAAAGGCAGTCTTTATGTCAAGTTGTCTTATGATCATTTCATGGTGCAACGCATGTGCAAGAAGGATTCTGATAGTTTCATATCTTACTACAGGTGCGAACGTGTCTTCGAAGTCAATTCCAGGTATCTGACTGAAACCCTGTGCAACGAGTCGCGCTTTGTACCGTACTGTCTCTCCCTTATCAGAAATCTTCTTTTTGAAAATCCATCGGCAACCAATTATTTTTGTATTTGCAGGATATTCCACGATTTCCCATACATTGTTTTTCGCCATTGATTGTAGTTCATCACCAATTGCCAGTTCCCATTTGTCTTTTTCTGGACCTGACATCGCCTCTTTGTATGACATATTTTCATCAACAGCTAAATTACAAAATTCGTCTTCATATCTAATAGGCTTGACATGTTCACGAGTACTACGCCTCAAACTCACCTCAGGTATTACTTCTTGTTGTTTGTTTCCAGTATTCACCTGACATTCCTGAGAAGAATTCTGATTATGGTCTTGAAAATCATTATTTTTCATATTTTCTTTCTTCTCTTCGGAGCCAATAGAACTAATAACAACAACGTTGTCATCTTCGGAAGCTAATTTAAAATCCCTTGATATCACTACTTTTAGACCAGTCCAAAACCTATACCAGCCCATTTTTTCAGCGTATCCTACTAAAACACATTCAATAGCTCTCGGAAGCAGTTTACTTCCTGGTGAACGACTTTCAGTAGGTATATGTATATAGGCTTTTTGGCCAAAAGTTCGCAAATGTCCAATTTCAGGTTTTTTACCATAAAACATCTCGTAGGGAGTTTTGTTGTTGAAAGAATGAGGAAGTCTGTTTTTGGTGTAGACAGCGTGAGCTACTGCTTCGGCCCATAGTGATTCTGGAAGTTCTGAGTCAATAAGGCTAGTCCTGGACATGGTTATCAGTGTTCGGTTGAATCTCTCTGCAAGACCATTGGTTTCATGAACTCGTGGTATAGATGATTCAAACTTTATTCCGGTTTCTTTGAAAAAATTTTGCATGGTATTGGAAGTATATTCTCCGCCATTATCCGATTTGAATATTTTCACTGATTTTCCAGTTTGGCGTTCCATTTTAGTAATATATTCTCTAACAGCTTTCTCTACATCACTTTTGTTTGAAACAAATGTTACTTCTGCAAATCTAGAGAATTCATCAACGAAAGATACATAGTAGTATTTGCCGCCAATAGACTTTGTACTGAATGGTCCTGCTACATCCGAATGAACTTTTTCAAGAATATCGTTACAAATATTCCCAGGAGTACTCGGAATTTTACGAACAAGTTTCGATTTTTCACAAACCTCGCAATCGATGTTAGGAAGATTTTTGGGTATTATGAAAGGATCAGCAACAGCTTTATTGATTTTAGTGAACGAATCGATTGGAGCATGGCCGAGTCTGCGATGCCATATTGCAAGACTGACATTTGCACGATCTGGCATTTCCACTTGAAACACATTTTCCTTATTGACTGATATGACCCATCCTATAATCTTGCCATTTTTCCAAAAAGTAATGTCATCACTACCCTTCATAACAATTCCTTTGGACTTCATAGCATCCCAAGACATCAAGGAGCACTTTAGTTCAGGTGCATAAAGAACTTCATGCAGGGTAACGTGTATAATTGACCCATTTGGTAGCAATGCGTTCAATTTCACTTTTCCAATATGCGTGGCATTAACCATTTTATCGTTACCCAAACGTATTGTGCCAGAATATGGGCGTAAATCACTGAAAGCGGTTTGATTTCCTGTCATATGCGACGTTGCCCCTGTATCAAATATCCATCTCCACATATTTTGCCCGGAAGTTGATGCAGGATAAGCTATTTCATCTTCAGAATCGTGCAGAAAATTTGCAGCAATTGCTGCATCATCTTCTTTCTTTTTGTTGCGACAGTTTTGTATTGTATGGCCTCTAAACCATTTTTTTCTCTCCCTACAATAGCTGCATTCTTTCGGGATATTTGTTCGTTTTTGTTTACTCAAAAAGGCTTGATTATCTATGTTAGATGAATACGATTTCGTAATTGAGAGTTCCATCAGACGTGAACAAATATCATCATATGTTAGATCCTGTTTGGTTTTCAGGTTATCTACAATGTTTTCTAGGTCATCTGGAAGTGTAGTGAGAAATAATGATCCCTTGGCTCGAATAGAGTTGGCCATTGGACGAAAAGCAGCTTCCAAAGAATCTTGTTTTTCTTCAGCCGTTATAGCAGTACGTTCCACTAACCTTTGCCAAAGTTCATTATATTTTGCAATATGATCAGGTATTTCTGATTTGGGAAGGCATTTTATGCTCATCAAAGATTTCACCAATGCATGTAATGAATATTCATTCTTTTTGTCGAAAAGATCATTCAGAATCTTCCACATACTCTGAGCATCTGAACAGCTAGTTATCTGCGGTGCAATTGTGGAATCTACGTTGAACAATATGAAGGCTCTACATAGCGAATGACGATATCTATAATCTTCGCAAAGATTCTCAAATTCCTTCATTTTGGTAGCATAATTAGGTTCTGTAGGCTTTGTTTTGGGTGGATTTTCCTTGGGATTATTCTCCTCTCCTGTGGCTATTTTATATAGATTGTATACGTCCATATAAGCAAAGGCCATTGTTCTCCAGGAATGAAAATTTGATGCACCATGGAGTTTTTCGAATTTAGGAAATTTGTCCATAACTGAGCTTGTCGAATCGATTAGTCTGTGTAGCAACTGGATGTACTTGCGAATAAATATTTCCTTCTATTTCTTGGTCAGCTACTCGTTTGGGGATCACTGTGAGTCTGGGCCCATAACCTTTTGATTATGTAAAGAACTTAAAATAGTTATTTGGAAATACTTTTATTTTATTGACAGTACACGCAAAACAATATAGTTTTTTTAACAGATGTCAAACAATAAAACAATACAAAGTGTACCTAATACATGAAAGTTTGACTGCAACTCAATAATAGTATATTATGCAACGATCGTGTAATGATGGTTATTAATATATGAGCATAAACCGGGATACGAAACGAGCCGAAGGTGAGTTTCGTATGGTTTATGCGAGTGTATTAATAACCATTACATGAGAGTTGCATACGCTATTTTATCTACACCCAATAAATAATGAAGAATTAAAAATATTATAATATTAGGTATTTATATTGAACACAATAATAGTGGGTAATCAATCGTATTTCTTTGAAAAATTCTACAGAATTATAATTAATGATATAACCACCGAAAATACAACAATGAGCAGAAAAAAAAATGAAAAAAAGTCTTCGCCGAGGTCTGGAATTGAACCCGGGACGTTTGTGATCACTGCCCGCGCCGCTGACCATTCGGCCATGAAGCACATTCGACTTGAACGAAAATAACAACATATCTGTTGCATTTGTCAAATGAAAAATATAATCCTTTCGATTGTATTTTTTTCTTGTCTAAGACATCTGTGGAGGAGTCGCTGGTAATTCTTCTATATCACTGCTATAAGACATTTTCATTCGATTATCGAAAATTGACTGAATTCTTCAAAAATTCAATACCTACTGATTTTGACTTGACAAATGTCAAAATGCAAAGCTTGCACATCATGCTTGATTGAAAAATAATGGGTTTCTATTGGTTGAAAATCTGTATCGTAATGAAAATCTGTATCGTAATGGATTTCATTATAAAACGGGTGGTGGGCATATAAATGTATTATTAGAGTACGGGTGTAGATAAAAAAACTTCTGAATCGGATAATAAATAACAGTTTTAGAGAGGTGGCCCGCTTTCAAATGGGTCACTCTGTATATATACTGCGCCAAAAAGGATCCAATGGCAGCACTGCTCTTTAGTTTTCAATGGAATATAATAATAATTATTAAAGTTCTTCAATTTTAAAGCAAAAAAATTCATTCTATTTTATTTTTTTGTCTTGCTCATGTGACATTTTTTCGTTACCTAACAAAATTTGGAAATTAGGAGCCGATAAAATTCGAAAAAAAATCCCTTATTTTCCCAATTGCTGGGGGTCCGGACCCGAAAACCCCCGCCGTGGATCCGCCACTACTCACTATTCTTTTCATTAGTATATTACCAGCACCTTCCACTACTCCTTCATGTCCTTGGAAATTTTAGTGAATGAAATGCTCTTATTCGACATAATTGAATGATGTTTATTTCCCAAGAAACTTACAAGTTTATAAAAGGGAAAAATAGAAACAAATGAATAATGAATCAAATAAATAGAGAGAAAAACACTCAAAAAAAAAAGTAATGCTATAGCAAAGATCCAATTCGTGTGGAAATTCTCCTGCCTAGCAAAATTAATGAGTGGAAATTTCCCTGACTCGAAAAGGCAATGCTGTATCTGTCAATTCAACGAAATATCTCTGAAAATTTAAGCGTTTTCATTTATTAACCAAATTGCAAAAAATATTTGTTTGGGAACTCTATCGGTTCAAATCCTAAAATAGGAAGTGATTTGGTTTTATCTTAAACAGTATAATAGAATTTAAGAACAGATATTACGTCAGCAGTTAGCCTAGCAGAAAAAATATTGTCTACCACTATGAATAGTGCTGAACCAAATCGACTTGGTGGTCTAATATCAACATGCTAGATATTAGCCGGTTTTACCACCCTCTTATCAATTGATCTTTTGAAGTAACTACTGCTTGATGTTAACTTGAAGCACAGATTACGGAAACAAGTTTGGCTAAGAAACGGCATACTAATATATCAATGGCAAATCTATAGAAATATTTAAAGGGTTGGATACTACGGGTAGATGGCACTAGTGATTTTATTTCCAAGTCGTGCGTTTTTAATTTTTTTCACGAACGTCCTAGCTTTAATCGAACATTTTCTTGATATTTTAAAGAAATTTTAAATTTTAATGCCTCTACTTTAAATTCCTGCATGAACTTATATCGTCAGCTGCTCTATTTTGAAGCTTCATTATTCTTCTTTCAACATTTCAGTCAAAGTGACAAAAATCTGCACAAAGGATGACGTAACAAAAACGATTGGGGTTTTTGACCCCAACTATTCAACAAATTGGATGGATCAGAAAACACTGCTAACTAAAAGTGAAGAATTCTGTGACCCAGTAGATATTAGATTGTTATAAAGAGTATTTGTTCTTCGCATTTGCTAAAACATTCCCTTGAGATTCTAGACAGTCAATTGAAACTTTAGTTCTTATCTGTCACGTAGCTTTCAAAATCACGTTCTCTACCAGATAAGCTGAAGAAATTAAATACTTGAAGCTACTTCCAATTACATGCGAATCAACGGCAAAATCCTACTAGCAGAATTCGAGGTAGAAACAAGAATAGAATAACTTTTGTCGACTCATTGAAATTTGTACTGTATTTGAGAATTTTCATTACATCTAAAATATCAAATTTACTTCCATCGCACTTGGGGAGCCTGCGAGCGTCCGATCATGCATTCTTGTCAACGACACTCTCCAAGTTTGAATAAACGGCGTTCATGGGATATTGGTTTATCATTTCACCACCAATAATTTAACATTTCTGTAACCAATTGTGACCGTTCACAATAAGGCAGGTTACAACGTGGGAGAGACAGCAGAGGAGAAGGAGGAGCGAGAAAGGTTCGAGAAGAGGCTGCTTGAACAACAGAGGAAGAATGTACGGAGGTCTCCAGAAAGCAGTCCGCCGTAACCCCCGCATCAAGCCGGACAGGGGAAAGAGGCGGGATCAATGACCCCCAGGGAGCAGGTAACGTACCACCTGCCACTAAAAACCAGAAAAATGTGCGGGACCAGAAGGGACCTCATGATGGCCACGTAATCGAGAATCCAGACGACAGTTCCACCTATGAGCTTGGAGAAGAGGATGGGAACGAACAAATAGACCCAAGCTTGATTCTTCTAGACACAGAGGAGGACATCACACAGCCTGAAAAGGAAACGCCAATCTCCGATTAAAACAATAGGGAAAGCCGAGAGCGAGATCCAGGTAAAAAAGCTGCAGAAGGCAATAGAGCATATGATGGGGAAGGCCTCCCAACTGATGGGCCTGATCCAAAAAAATGTTAACTCGAAGTTGGAGATCAAGAATATATCCAAGGACATAGAGAGAGAAGCGGCCAGAATTAAAAGAAACAGCGAGTTCCTGAGGGATATAGAATACTCTCCGGCCCAGCAAGCGAAGTCCACCAACAAACGGAGCCGAGAAAAAGTCGAGCCAAAATCAGCGTAGGTACACAGGCTAGCCTGGAATTGCAGGACAGAAAGTGCACATGTACATGTACACCCAGACAGCTTGCAGTCAACGCTGAGCTACGACGATTACGAAAAGGCTGGGGGAATGCCCTGGGACAAAGCGGTGTACACGAACACACAAATCATTGTCGGAAATCCCATCAACGCCCAAAGCGACGCGACGCGGTGAAAGTCGTTATCGTAGAGCCCGACGACCCTGAAATGCAACGAAGCATCCAAAAGCTCTACAAAGAAAAATTCCCTGAACTAGCCGAGCTAGGAGGCCAATTCGAAGTCATCGAGCAAACCACGAAGATAAGAGGCACAGACGCCGTCAAAATACGACGGCACCACAAGGGATATATGGGAGTAACTAATAATCCTAAATGACGAGGTGAACGGAGACAATACGGTCTGCCTGCACCACGTGAAGGGCGCGAGCGTGGGGACTCTCCAGAAGATGACGGAATGTATCTTCCACGGAAGCGACATAAAAATAGAAATATACACTGCTCAACAACAAGGGAGCAAGAGGCAAAAGAATACCTATGGTGTAATAGTGAGCGATGGCACTAAGTCCTACCGGGACTTATTGACAAAGGTCAAAGGCGCGGTAGGGGGTACCGACGCGGTGCATGCAATTAGAGGCATAAGGAGCACAAAGGACGGAGACCTGCTCCTAACCGTGGACCAGAAAACTGGGGGGAGAACAAAAAGACCTCTTTCAACTGAGAGGTATGGGAGCAGACGTCACCCAGGAGGAAATCGCTGAGGCAATTAAAAGAGAAACTGGGGAATGGAACGAAGAATACAAGATCAGCGAAATAAGACCCATGCGAAACGAGACGGCAGCGGCCACCTTGACAATACCAAGGAGCAAATCAGCATGTCTGCAAAAAGACCTGAGAATAGGTCTTGTACGCTGCAGGGTGGAAAAACACGTGAACGTTCCCAGATGCTCCAAGTGTTGGAGCCACAATCACAAAAGTGAGACCTGCAACGGCCCGGACAGGTCCGACAAGTGTTTCAGATGCGGCGAAGGAAACCACACCGCAAAAGAGTGCGATCAGGAGGAGGGCTGCCCGGTCTGTGAGGTGACAGGCCATAGAACAGGAACCCAAAAGTGCCCTGCTTTCAAAGCTGCTCTTAGAAAAGTGAGAATGCAAAACAGGGGAAACAGAGAACGTAGCAAAAGGTCAACGGCTGCAATGACAGAAACTATGGAGGAGCTCATTAGACAATCTGACCAAGCAAACCAAAATGAGTTTAATACATTGGAGGCCATAGGGGACGACCACGGTCAAGCTGAAGAAGCATCACCACAGAACTAACAATAATCCAACTAAACACGGACAGGAGGATCGGCGCCCACCAACTGTTAAGTAAAAAAGCCGACGAAAAAATGGCGGACTTGTTGATGATTCAGGGACCCAATAAGAGCAGTATTGGAAAAAACGATGCTTGGATAAGAGACTAGAACGAGGCCACCGCTATACTTTGTAAAAATAAGAACTGTGGCATCGTCAGCCACACAACTGGTAACGGATTCACGTGCCTAAAAATGAAAACATGGACCATCTATAATTGTTATATATCACCTAACTCTACACTTGAAGAATATAAGCAATATGTAGACACTATTATGCACTACGTTAGAGATAGCAGGACCGAGGCAGTGATTTTGGGCGACTTCAACGCCAAGTCCACCCTGTGGAACGCAGGTCATATAGACAGGAGAGGTGAGTATCTAAACGAGTGGATAGATACATTAGAGCTGACGATTCACAATCAGGGAGATACCCCAACATTCACTAGAAGGGAACAAAAGTCGTTTATTGACATCACTTTGTCCACCAAGGGCGTAGCCAGGAAGATTTCTGGCTGGAAAGTCCTGGAAGACGAGAGCCTGAGCCTGCACCGGTACATCACCTTCAAAATTGCGGAAGGCAATAACCAAGACCCAGACCCCTGGAAGAGCGTAACCTACTGACAGTAACACGCTAAAAAACGCTCTCGCACTCCTGATCCCGGGCAGAGAAACCATCGAAGAGGTTCAAGAAGCCCTCATACAAGCGAGTGACCTCAGCGCGAGGAGAGAGCGAGCGGAAATAGGGACGCAACCTGTCTGGTGGAACGCCGAGATCGAGAGCCTACGGCGGGCATGCAACAAATGGAGGAGACGATTAGCCAGGGCGCGTGGTCAAATGCAGCTGCAGAATGCCATAGAAGAAATCGAAGCAGGATACAAGAGCACCAGAAAAGAACTCAGGAAAGCGATAAGCAGGGCAAAAAAGGAAGAATGGAGGGCCTTGTGTGATAGACTCGAAGACGACTCTTGGGGACAAGGCTATAAAATAATAATGAGCGACCTGAAACGGAATAGGGCTTTATATGGCATTGAACAAGGACAAAAGGAGCAAATCATAAGGGAACTCTTCCCAGACAACAACGAAGAACTAATCATTCAAGAGCCCATTGACGACGATCCTCCCCCCTTCACTCAGGAAGAAGTAAAAAACGCTGCATCGAAGCTTAAAAACAAAAAGGCACCTGGTCCAGACAGATTACCCGCCGAAGTGGTGAAAGCGGCAGTCGTACTGTCACCAGAAACCTTCGTGCGGTGCTTCAACAACCTCCTGAGGGAAAACGAATTTCCTAGGAAATGGAAAATCGCCAACGCAAATACAGGACGATATGTCTCCTGGATAGTATGGGAAAAATGTATGAACACCTAATAAAAGCACGATTGGAAAGCGGACTAGACCAATGGGAGGGTATTAGCCAACCCAGTTCGGTTTTAGAGCCGGCAAGTCCAAGGTCGCCGCGGCAACACAAGCACTGAATAACATCAAGCTCAGCCGAAGCAAGTGGGGAGCGATCATTGTTGTGGTACCAGAAATGCCTTTAACACAGCAAAATGGGGGCGGATTATGGAAAGACTCAAGAGGCTCGGGATAAGAAGGTACTTGATAAACACAATCCGGGCATACCTGTCGAATCGACGCCTCCAAATTAGAGGGTACACATAGGCGATGACGCAAGGAATTCCACAGGGTTCGGTCCTTGGCCCCACCCTGTGGAACGTTCTTTACGATGAGGTGTTGCGTTTAGAGCTGCCACCAGATTTCGGTGCCGTTTCCGACGCTGACGACTTAGCACTAACTGTAAATGCTAGGACAGAGGGAGAACTCGTCGAAAGGGTAAATAGAGTAATCAGGCAAGCAAACCATTGGATCGCTGACCATGGACTTGAGACGGCCACGAGCAAGACCGAGGCCATCATAATTAGAGGTCCGAGGAAAAGGGAAGGGCTGACCTTCTCCATGGAAGGAGAAACAATAACCCCCCGGAAATATAGTATATAAGTACTTGGGCGTTTGGTCAGATGATAAGTTCATCTTCAACGAGCATACAAAAAGGACATGTGAGAAAGCGGATAGACAGGTAGCAGCTCTAACGAGGATCCTGCCTAACCCCAGAGGACCTGGTACTAAAAAAAGGAAAATGTTGTATGGGGTGGTACAGTCTGTGCTACTGTTTGATGCTCCCGTCTGGTGGCGAGCGATGGAAGTCAAGAAATACAGAACAATGGTAACGCCAACCCAGAGAAGGATGCTCATTAGAACAGCATCGGCCTACCGGACCGTGTCGGCAGAAGCCTTGACGGTGATGACAGGAATCCCTCCAATCGATCTACTCGTATTAGAAAGGAAACAACTGGGTGACTTGGCCCAAGTCACCAAGGAGGACAGAGCACAAGCGAGGAGACAGACCGTCATAGCCTGGCAATCCAGATAGAAAGCAACCACCCAGAAAGCCCAATGGACGAAACGGCTCATCCCAAACATCGAGATATGGCAAACATGCGCTTTCAAGACGACGGATTACTTCCTGTCTCAGGCAATGAGTGGCCACGGGTCTTTCAGGACATATACCAAAAAAATGGAAAAAAGCCCAAATGACCAATGTATATATTGCAACCAACGGGACGACCCCGAACACACCCTCATGCACTGCGACAGATGGATGAGAGAAAGGTCACAATATGAACTGAAAACGGGCATGAGAACAACGCCGCAAAATCTCATCCAGAATATGACACAAACGAGAGAGTCCTGGAAAGATGGGGCGGAATACATAAGAAACATCATGAGGCAGAAGGAGTAGGAAGAAAGACAACACCAGGCAAATGATTGAAACATGCCGCTCATACCAGACGTTATGTCCATTCGGATAGTCCCGGGTATGAGAGAGGGCAGGGGGTGGTTTTAGCCGGTAAGAGTACGGCACTGCTGGAACGCGATGGACACCAAGCGACCAGCGTCCATGAGGATTTCCACCCTACCACCAAAAAAAACTCTCACTAGTAACAATATCGCACCACAAGAAACCACAAAAATGTCACAATTTTTACTTGTTTACGGAAGAGAAGCAAAATCACCAACTGATGTGGCTTTAGGTGATACACAGGGTGATAAGGATGTTCAGGAGACATTAGATAAGATTCGAAGGACTAGAAAAGAGGTGTTGAAACGGATTGAGCTAGAACAAACAAAACATAAAAAAGTTATGATGCTGGGCATCGTGCTGTAAGTTATACAGTGGGAGAAAAAGTAAGGGTTTACACGCCTCACCGGAAAGTAGGCAGATCAGGGAACTCTTTGGGCCGTATGAGATAACCGAAAAATTGAATGATGTCAATTATCGGGTAGCTGAGTGATTAGCATATAAAAACTATTGCATTTTTGTTTACATTGATGACATCGGAGTTATTCATTCGTTTGTCTCCCTTTAGCCAAAAAAATAGCTGACAGTCTGATAACCTTGCCATGCTTTGGCATGATAACCTATGCCAAAATTATGAGGCACAGTTGCTTAGATTCAGTAACAGTGCGTGAAGATTGCAAAACCATAAAATTAAGTGATGGCATCAGTTTCTATTTCAGATAATGATAATTTCGATGAAATAAGTCATTCCAAGATTGAGCCGAAAATACTATTGTGTGAAAAAATGAAAAGAAAATTATGTATACCACCTAGATGTGTACAAATATTTAGTGCAAATTGTGTAGTAGATATAGAAAATCAGGCCTATTACATGTGCAAGGGCGAAACAATTATAGAAGCTGTTTATTTCGGCAATTATTTAACCCGTATGAGGAAGAATATGTGTGTACTGACTTTGATCAACGTATTGGAAAACCCTTAAGGAATTGATCTCCCAACATCAAAATTAAAAGCAATATAGTTAATTTCGACGACACCTGTGTATAGTTTCAAAAATGATGAGAGGTCAAGATACGAAAAATTAATTGATTCCTGAGGTTAAAACATTTGAATTCAGAAGGAAACAGCTCATTACTGGAAATAATACGAGAACATTCATATATTTTTCATTTGGATGGGGAATTTTTAACATGAAAGAACGCTGTTTAACAGTTAAACACAGAATATCCTTGATTGATCCAAAATTCAGAACCGGTAAATGTTAGGCAGTATAGGTTGCCGTTCAGTTAAAGAGAGGAAATCGAAAAACAAACGCAACAAATGCTTGAAGATGATATTATTGTCGAAAGTAAAAGTTCTTATAATTCACCTCTTCTGGTTGTTCCCAAAAAGAGAGATATAGATGGAGAAATCAAATGGAGACCGGTTATAGATTATAGATAGGTAAATGAAAATACAATAGGTTATTCTTTTCCATTGGCAAATATTACGGACATTTATGATCAGTTAAGGCATTCCAAATATTTTACAAGTCTAAACCTTTCGAGCGGTTACCATTAAATTGAAATGGATCCCCGAGATCAGCACATCACAGCTTTCAAGTACGAATTCAAAACATTTCGAATACAAGAGAATGCTGTTTGGTTATAGTGAACAGAACATCAAAGCATTTGCATACCTTGACGATATCTGTATTTATTTTAGCTCACTGAAGAGCATTGTCAAAGCATTAAAGATATTTTTTCTAGATTACGGCAATATAATTTGAAACTGAGTCCAAAAAAATGCGAATTCATGAAGAAAGAAGCAATATATTTAGGGCATAAAATTACAAAGGCATTCAGCCAGACGAATCAAAAGTAGATATTCTGACGCTGGCCATCCGTATCTATACTGGGGAACTCGACACGCGTTTATACGCCTTTTCCGCCAAAACACAAATAATCTGGTAACGGCGGTAACAAATTATTATTTGTTATTAGGTATGAAACAATCGCACTTCTCAACAACTTGCATTTATCATGTAATTCGCAGTGTAGTGCAAGCGCTGCGAAACATTCCGTATGCAAAAACCGATGACCTCATTCTGATTGATGATTTGAGTTAAGAAAGACTTAATAAATGATATTGTGGAGGTTGCCGGACGGAATAATGGTCGTTTTTTTTTCGGCCCTATAATAGTTTCCGATTCCATCGCTATAGCTGCGAAAAAAAAATGTTATTGACTATTAACACCTGGTTTAGGTGAGGTATGGAAAAAAACGGCATGATCTAGTTCAATACAAATTTAATAAAAAAAGTGGTTTACCTATTAATAAGTAGCGAAAAATTCATTCAGGTAAGTTTTGACAATTATTGCCGATGCATTTGCAGAGGAAAATACAATTGATTTCGCTTTTTCTACAAGTGCAAAACATTGATAGATCTCGTCTTTCATAACCGAATTGGAGTAAGTTCGGAGGCCCATGTATTGCAGCCCTTAAGCAATGTAAATACAAAACATCAAAAGTTCTAATTATTTCAGATACATTTGAATTGAATTCCAGCTTGAAAGAGTTTTTTTGTCTGATCCTCCAAACCAAATCCCTCAACAACTACTATTCGATAGCTTATGCCAAAAGTGGATGTTGAGTACGAAAACATCGGAATATGCACAATTTATAAAAACTTGTTCAATTCCTCCACGAACAGCAACAAAAATATGGCTGAAAATCCTTCAATCTGCTTCTAGGTGATTGGGCTTCAAATCTTGAAGCTTGAAGATTTTTTGGAGTCTTCATATTCACCGGTTAAGAAAAGTTCTGTTTCAGCATTGATTTCTGAAAAGTTGGAGAATACTTGCATAGGAATTGAACGAGCTGCAGTTTTTCAAATAAGAAAGAAAACCTTTTGCAGCCAGCTGAGATTTTGGTTGAAGGACTTCATATAAATATTTGTAGTCCGTTTCCGTTAGTTCGGTTTAGCAGTGTGTGAGGTGTTCTTTTTTTAAATGATTTTTTCAACGTCGGCCTGTTTTCCCTACCAAGGCCAATCATCGACTCCGGTGACCACATTTCCCCCAACCGGAAATTTTGCCGAACACTCTGGTATTCCAACCAGAGGTAGGGATCCTTTACGAGTCCAACAATCATGGACTCAGGACCGCCGGCTTTACGTCTCCTCCGAAGGACAGCATATCCTCAATATATCTTGTGCTCATTGATATATTGCCTGCGAGCTATGATATAATACTTTGTTGCAGTTTTATGAGCTTTCGACGCGATCTTTCCCTGCTGCTTAGCTTCAGATATCGAATGACTAGTCAACATGGAGAGTTAGGCCATGCCCGTGAGATATTCTTTTCATCATTCTTTTGTTGATTAACTATCATGATTGTTACGGTCATAGAATCTTCGCCACTTAATGTACCCTTGAAAGTCATTGTCACAGTGTCTAAGATTTTTCAATTTTTCAACAGTGTAGGATGTAGGATATGTTTCGATTTAGTTAGGTAGGTGGTGAATGAATTCGGCTAGAGCTGTATGTTGCGGTGTCTTTCTGTTCGTTACACTGATATATATCACTAAACACCGCTAATGCTTCATGGCGTGTATTGCCTGACAATTTTAGATTTTGACTGCTAAATGAGGCTTGTATGAAAGTCTTCCATTTCGGCGTGAATGGGCATTTCTTCGCGGCATCTTCTATAAGAATTTCATCACACAACTTGTCCTTTGGTATAAGTTCAGTAGTGGAAAGTTCCTTCCGTAATTCCTTAGCACACATGACGATTTTGCTATTTCCTTAATGAACTTCCTGCCATGAAAACCAAAGAAGATTGCTTCCTCTCGGTAAGATATGAGAATAAAACGTTTTCATCAAATTTATCGATCAGCATCACTTTGAGATCACGATAAGAACTACATCCTCTACTTCAGTGAGTACAGTCATGCGTTGAGCCAAGTATGTCAATTCAAAAGCGGTCGTCGAAACACCGTCTTTTATATCCACCATTAATTTGTCAAAAGCAGCCGTAACTGTTTTTGTAATATTCGTTGTTGGTCGACCTCTTTCGTTACTAGAAGATATTGGTAATGAAACGTAATTTCTTTAACACGACGTATGATATTGGAAGTTTCTGCAAACAAATCTTCCGGTGTTTTGTATAACAAATTTTTGTAAAAATTTCATAGTATTATCGACGCATTGAAAAACAGCAAAGCTGCTGAAATTCCAGTTTGAAGATGACTTTTTTTTTACTTTGGTTTTCGTCGTATACCACAAATGGAACAGCATGAGTCACTCGACTAATCGCTGTTGCTCCTTTTCGATTTGCAGATCAGTTGATGATCCAGCTACGCCCTGTGTTGTTGATGAAGCTCTTTCTTCCAGTGCTCTATGTAGTGACGACGACGAATTTTTTCTTCGCTGATATAGCTGGCCATGCAACTATTATACCAAGAGAAGTGTTCTTCATCAGCATTCGGATCAAACAACTTCTCAAATTTGTCTGAAATTTCGTCTTTGCGTCGACTTGCTGCATTTGAATAGTTTCTTTCGGTTCATTCACCAGTTCAGCATGAGTTTTCGTTCGCCTTTTTTTTTATCTAATAATTGTAGCGATATTTATTCCCTCTAAAGAAAGTTATCACAAAATTCGAAGCACTGCTATTTTGAATATTGGAAAATGTATCTGTAATAATAATGGATGAAGTTCAGCTATAACTGAAGTCACAAAAACTGTTGAGAAAAGCGCGGCCCGCTCCAAAACTCGAGAAAAGGTATGTGACGCTGAGAAGGAGATTTATAATAAAACTGACAACGGACTTTTCTGGCAACTTTCAGTTTCAGGTTTGAAAGGATCTTGCAAAAACATTCCAGTCGAGAAATAGCGGTCAATGGTTTTTGCATTCTATACAACATTTTTTTTCACAACTACAGCGATGGAATCGAAAACTCCTATTATAGCGCCGAAAAAAAAACGGGACCATAATTCCGTCCGGCAACCTCCAAATTATTATTCATCAAGTCTTCCTCAACTCAAATCATCAATCAGAATGAGGTCATCGGTTTTTTCAAACGGAATGTTTCGCAGCGCCCGCTCTAGTGCATGCATATCTCAAATTTTGTTTTGCTATCAGTTGTGAAAACAAAATGAATAAGACTTAGCAAATGGAATTTGGGGTGATAACTCAAGTAATGAGCGAGTGAAAAGGTTTTCTATATAAATTTTCAATAATCCCGTCTTGATTCCGATAGAGTATATCTGTTTCTTTCTGATTTCGATTTGAGGTGTGACTATTCAAAATTGCTGCAGATATCGAAATGAAATTTCATTTGTAATAAGTTCTACTATTTCATCAGCTTAGTCACTTTCACGAAAGATTCGATTCGGAATAACTCAAAAAAGTTCCATTAAATTCATGAAAGGCATTGACCTGACAATCAATAATATATGATGAACAATACTGGACCTATTGCTCAAACCTATATTGTAAGGGTTAGTTTAGTTGTACTTTAAGAGTGGTCTCGGTAGTGTAGTGGTTAGCATATCTGCCTATCAAGCGGAAGGCCGGGGTTCGAATCCTCGCCGGGCCACCGTGCTGGGTAATCGCACGTTAAAAGGTAAGGCCTCGTTGATCCATTGCTCGCACAAGTTTCGACTTCTGAGGGTTGACGTTCGTCAGCTGGTTAACGGAAACGAACAATTTCAGAACAACAATTTTTTTTTAGTTATTGGATAGTTTTGAACATTATTTTGATTACTTCACACATTTTGTTGATATCTTACCCTAACACCAAACTAATTTTATTTGCGTTCGACGCGCGTTTCGCTAACAAGGTTAGCATCTCCAGGAGAAAAAAATTTGACACCAAAGGTTCCAATCTCATCGTTTATCCTTAACACAGTTGTAAGTGAGATGAAAACTCCTATCAGATCAGCAATCATACGGAATTATATGCTCTTTTCAATTTGTGAAAAGAATACTTCCATTCGGTAAGAAATGAAATTTAATCGGCACTATTTTCACAAAAAAAAACTGTTGGATATTATAAGTAAAATCATAAGTACTGTTTGAATGTCATTATTTTAAGGTGGATGGATTCCTTTTTTGTAATTTTTTCGGGTTCTCAACCTAGAACCAACACAATTTGAAAAAATAAGATTTGATATTGGAATCTATACAAGTGCAGAAGCGCAGATTTTTAATCTACCTCGATAAGTTGCTAGGAAATTTTCAATCCCCAGAGTGTCGAAAGATGTCAAATCATTCTTGGGGTTAGCTTCATATTATAGATGATTCATGCAAGATTTTTCAAAAATTGCAAAGCCACTAACAGATTTGTTGAAAAGGATCAAATTTTAGATTGGAATGTCAGCTAGCATTTGACGAGTTGAAATCAAAATTAACCAATCCTCCAGTCTTACAGTATACAGATTTCACAAGACCTTTCATACTCACCTCGAATGCATCCGAATTTGCTATAGGTGGTGTTTTGGGTCAGGTAAAGATAAGTAAAGACAAACCAATTGCGACTCATCCAGAACTTGGAACAAAGCGGAACGTAATCAACAGTACTACTGAAAAAGAGCTTCTTGTATGGCTTTGTAATCATTTTCGCCCATATTTAGTCCGCAGAAAATTCTACGTCGTTACCGATCATAAAAGTTTTATATATTTACAAATTATCAAAGATTCAAGTTCACGACTCACTCGATTCAGATTAAAACTAGCAGAATATGATTTCCAATTTTCAAAGCTGGAAAAATGAATGTGAATGCTGTCGCGCTTTCTAGAATAATTCTGAACATCAATGAAAAAGAAAAAACAGAGTGAATTTTGCATATTTAGATTCTCACATATTACCTAATATTTCGATAAAAGAGTTTATTGATAGTATTTTGAGGTCACCACCTGAAAATTCATTAGCTATGCCAATAAGTGAGGAAATATGTTTGGACGAAACCGAAAAAAACATTTGATATCAATGTTGCAATGCCATAACCAATGGACTGATTGCATTGTTAGCGCAAAAACAGTCACCTCAATTCCTCTGAGAAAAGGACAAATTCATTTACTTGTTAACATTCAAACAAACGGAGGAAACCAGAGAAAATTATGCAAACATTTACAATATCCTCGTAGATTTCAAACTTATGCTACAGAGACATAATATTCCTAAAATATCTATCACAAAATTAGGAGGCAAACATATCAAATGGGAAAAGGTCAGAATGATATTGAGATATTTATTTAAAGGACGAATATTGAAATTTTCGTATACCATAATAGTATTATTTGCGATGATGAAATCACTGATGATCAGAAACAAAATTTACTCAACGAATTCCATAATACTCCTAAAGGAGGACATGCTGGTGTGCAACGAATGTACAGAAGAATCAAACAAAAATCTAATTGGAAAGGTTTGAAGTCAGACATCAAAGAATTTGTTAGAAAATTTAATCCTTTGTCAGAAAAATAATTGTGTCAATCGTAAACAAAAAATGCCATTACAAATTACAGATACCCCTGAATCAGCTTTCGACAAGGTCTATCTCGATTGGTCCACTTCCGATTACTAATAATGGTAATAGATATATCTTGACGTGTCAAGATTCATTGACGAAAATTTTAGAAGCAGTTCCTTGAAAAAATATGGAGGCAGAAACAGTTGCGCTCAAATTAGTTACCGATGTTATCTGCAGACATGGTATCATGAAATCAATTGTAACCGATCAGGAAACAAATTTCATGTCAGAGAATAGCTGAATATTTAAGAAGTTTTGTGAATAAAACCCAATCAGATTGGTGTTGCGATTTTTCAATACTACTCATACGACTTTTCCTAGAGATCAATTACCCTAACACCAAACTGATATTTTTGCATTTGTATCAAATTGATACTCAGTATCAATTTTCTTCTCCTGAAGATGCTAACCTTGTTAGCGAAACGCGCGTCGAGTGCAAAAATATCAGTTTGGTGTTAGGGTAATTGATCTCTAGGAAAAGTTTCAACTTTTACACCAAAGGTTCCAAAACTCATCGTTTACTCATACGACTACACAATTTACGCCTTATGAGTTACTGTATGGGAGAAAGGCTATATTAACAAGTTCCATAACGTATCCCTCAACGTTTTCGTATACGTATGATGATTTCCTGACCGATCTGAAATTAAAATTACGCGAGAGGAAGCCCGTCAAAACCTAATTGATCGTAAGGAAAAAAGCAAGGTTAATTATGATAAGACTTCCAAAAAAATCGAATATAAACCGAATGACAAAGTGTTATTGTCAGATGAAAGTACTAAAACAAGTAGAAGTAAAAAGTTACATCCTAGATATACAGGACCATTCAGAATAGTAGTAGGAGTCGATTCAGATGTGAACTGTACTATAAGACGCGGTAAAAAGTTAGTGAAAGTTTACAAAAACCGATTGAAACCTTACCATGAGTAAAGCAAATTTTTTTTTTTTACAGAATCATCCTCTACTATTGGTGCTTGACCAAGTGAGGGAAATTACCCACTTACAGACATCAAAAATTCATCTGGAATTCATTATGAACCCTTAGGATCGTGTCAACTTTACAATGATCAATATGAATTAATAACTTTCGTAGACATTTTCGAGCACAGTGCGGAGTTGCAAATATTGTAAAATTATTTCGCAAGATCAAAAACATTTTGTCGCCATGGAATAGTAAAAAATAAAATCGAAGATTTATGTACTAACTTTATACGTACCGTAATCTGGGGTGAAGTCTATAATTTTTTTCAAGGACATCTCGCCGGTGTGCCAAATCGCGCTGGACCTGTCTAGATACGTTAGTAGACATCAAAACACATTGGTAGATGGTCGTGGCGACTGTAATTTCCTGTGGTCGCGTACAAATTGGCTTCTATTTCGTATTGCGTTTTGTGTTGTTTTTTTAACTAGTGAAAACAACCTATTGCCCACAGGTAAGGTTTACATATACAACATTTGTTTTACCACTAAAATGATAACTAATTTATTGATAATATTTGGCGATAGAATGATAATAATACCACCTTTAGTTTTTTGAAAAATAAATGAAATATAAAATATTGTCCACAGGTGAGGTAAAGGCGGACACCATGGTGAGGAATTACAAAAAGAAGATAGGCCTAAGTGTCATAAATAATGATGGAACAAATTTATAGAGAGCACTATAGTCCGTTCATAATTTGTCGATAGCACAAAATGAGGGCCCAAGTCATAAAACGGTCGTAAAAGTCGTAAAATCATAGGCGGAGGTTCCTGAGGTGTTTATTCATTAAAATTAATGGAGAGCTTAGTAATATAAAGCTTCAGTTTATATTCGAAACTTGACTTGAAAGGGTGAAGTTGTTACGAACGAAAATAATTTTTGGTTTATTACATTTTTTAATCGCATTTAATTTACGGCTCGTTGGTGTTTCGGCGTCTACGGCAGTAATTAACGTCTCTAATATTTATTTTGCGAATTTTGTGCAGTGCGTGAGTAACTTTTTTTCATATTCCTACAAACATATACGTACCTTTCGTTCCTGCTTGTTTTGTTTGATTGCTTGCGATGGCTTCGTCATCATCATCAACATCATCAAGTTTTACACCGGTACTGTTGCGTACAGTCAGTAAGTCTGTCTATTCACCAAGAGAGAAGACTATTGTTTTGAACGTTCACGATGCTCTGGTTTCTCAGAATCCCACAAACACTGTTCAGAACATAATCAAGAGTTGTGCCAACATGACGGGCGTAGGGGAGTCAACAATATATAGGTTCCTATCAGAAAAAAAAAACAAGGTATAGCTAACCCAAATACAAACGAATACTTAAAGAGGGGGAGAAAACCTATTGAAATTTGATGAATTTGCCAAAAATGGTATTCGAAGGAAAATTCACGAATTTTTTTACAAAAAAGAAATACCCAACTTAAACAAAATTTTACAAGAAGTTAGAGACGACCCGGATTTGCCTCATGTCGGACGAACCAAATTGTGGCAAGTTTTAAAAGAATTAAATTTCCGGTGGGAGAAATCAGACCGAAAATCACTTTTGATTGACCGGGAAGAGATAATATGTTGGAGAAGAAAGTATCTAAGATCTATACGAAAATTTCGGGCTGAAGGAAGGCCAATTTACTATCAGGACGAAACGTGGGTAAACGCAGGTCATACTCTCACAAAAATTTGGTCAGGTAAAAATATATCAAGCTCCAGGCAAGCCTTTATGGAAGGTTGGTCTACTGGTATTTCCCCACCCTCTGGTAAAGGCAGTAGATTAATAGTTTCTCACATTGGCAGTGAAAAAGGATTTGCTAAGCATGGTTTGTTGGAATTTCAATCCAAAAGCACAAAAGATTATCACGAGGAGATGACAGCTGATGTTTTCGAAGAGTATTTTGAGCAGATGATTGAACATATACCACCAAACTCAATTATAGTATTAGATAATGCACCTTATCATTCACGACTAGTAGAAAGACTTCCAACGACTGCGTGGAAGAAACAGGATATCATTGACTGGCTGCGGAATAAGTCCCTGCCTTACGAAGATGGAATGGTTAAATCAGAACTTTTAAAAATTGCCCGGCAACACAAATCTAAGTTCAAGAAATACGTAGTTGACAAAATGGCGGAAAGACGAAACATCACAGTCCTTATACTTCCACCCTACCACTGCGAATTAAATCCGATTGAACTCATTTGGGCACAAATGAAAAGCTATGTGGCTAGAAAAAATACGTCATATAAAATACAAGCTGTACGTGAATTGTTATATGAGTCTTTACAACATATTACAGAACAAAATTGGCGAGATGCAGTAAGACATGTAATAGAAGAAGAACAAAAAATGTGGGATCTTGACAATATAATTGATGCGACTGTAGAGACACAACCGCTAATTATTAACCTGCAAGACGACTCGGATTCCGAAGATGATCCTGTTTATTTTGAATTTGAATAGTTTTGTAAGTAATCGTAGTTTATATCATTTAAAAATAGGTATTAATTAAATAAATGTATCTTTTACAAATTGCAAGTAACTTATTATTTTTGAATAAAATAAAGAAATTTTATTGAAATAAAAATACAGTTTACAGTACCTACAGTTTAAGAATATTAATATATTTATTTATTTAAAGTAACTAATGTTTTAATCATATACTCTACGACACTGGTCAGTCATTTCCACTCAAAATACCTACATAATCGGATTAAAAGTTTTATAGCTGTATTGTATTTCTTCAGATATAAGGTGGGTTAGTCGAAAACATCTTAAACTGACAGTTTTAGTTTGGTTTTTGTTATTATATCATATTAGCTGTCCTCTCTGTATTTCAGTTCTCTAATGAGGGTCAAACTTGCAGTGAGCTATCAACAAATTTTGAACGGACTATAGTTGTGAAAAAAGGCATCAAAAGTTTGAGACAAGCATCAGAATATTATAAAATTCCTAAGTCTACACTCCATGACAAAATAAAAAAAAAGAAGGAAAACAGCAGCAAAACTGTAATTCCGGCAGAAGAAGAAAGGTTGTTAGTAGAAGGCATAATCAAATTTGGTGAGTGGGGCTTTCCATTGACTCGCAGAGATATACGATGCTTAGTAAAAAATTACCTTGATAGAAGAGGAAAGAAAATAAACCATTCACCTGGAGTTGAATGGTTCTATAATTCTTTTAAAAGACATAACATATTAACCGAACGATTAGCTCAAAACATTAAAAGATGCAGGGCTAATATTACCCAAGACACTTTAAGAGAGTTTTTTGGAAATTTAGAATCGACATTGGAAAATGTTGAGCCTACCTAGTAAACTATGACGAGACGAATCTCTCGGACGACCTAGGGAGGCAAAAAGTTCGATGCCGCCGTGGGTCTAAGAGTGTAGAAGTTATGCTGGATTCCAGCAAATCAAGCACCTCAATTATGATGGCAATTACTGCATCCGGACATCTACTGCCCCCATATGTGATATACAAAGCTGTCCACTTATATCCAACCTGGATAGAAGGTGGACCACAGGGGACAATATACAACCGAACTAAAAGCGGTTGGTTTGATGGCCCAACCTTTGAAGCTTGGTTCGACAAAATTCTTCATCCTTATTTCAAAAATCTTCCCGGAAGGAAGGTGCTCATTGGAGACAACCTCGCTAGCCATGTTTCAATGCATGTTCTGGAATGCTGCGAACAATATAACATCGAATTTGTGTTGCTTCCACCTAACGCCACCCATCTTCTGCAACCCTTAGATGTTTCCTTTTTGGCCCCTTTTGTTTTGTGTTATATGTAGGTAGTTTTATTTTCCTAGAAGGCAGTGCCATTCGAATTGAATAAGTTCAGAATAAGTATGAGGTTTATGTTTTGTTTTTTCCTAAAATGGATTAGTTTTTTATTTGAAAATGCGTTTTTCTTTCTTGTGGATTGCTATAAATTATTATTTTTCATTTTTTGTGTCCGCCAACGCTCCATTTCAGGGGTGAAGATGACTTCTGATGCAAAATAAATAGGTGTCCATTAGAGCAGGCGCTGCGAAACCCTCCATTTGAAAAAACCGATGACCTCATTCTGATTGATGATTTGAGTTGAGGAAGACTTGATGAATAATATTTTGGAGGTTGCCGGACGGAATTATGGTGCAGTTTTTTTTTCGGCCCTATAATAGGAGTTTTCGATTCTATCGCGGGCCGCGCTTTTCTCAACAGTTTTTGTGACTTCAGTTATAGCTGAACTTCATCCATTATTATAACAGATACATTTTCCAATATTTAAAATAGCAGTGCTTCGAATTTTGTGATAACTTTTTTTAAAGTGAATAAATATCGCTACAATTATTAAAAAAAAAGGCGAACGAAAAATCATTGTAAACTGGTGAATATACCAAAAGAAACTATTCAAATGCAGCAAGTCGAAGCAAAGACGAAATTTCAGACAAATTTGAGAAGTTGTTTGATCCGAATGCTGATGAAGAACACTTCTCGTGGTATAAAAGTTGCATGGCCAGCTATATCAGCGAAGAAAACATTCGTCGTCGTCACTGCATAGAGCGCTGGAAGAAAGAGCTTCATCATCAACTGATTCGCAAATCAAAAAGAAGCAACAGTGATTCGTCGAGTGACTCTCATGGTCATCTTTTAACTGAAATTTCAGCAGCTTTGCTGTTTTCCAGTGCGTCGAAAATACCAAGAAATTTTCACAAAAATTTGTTATACGAAACACCGGAAGATTTGTTTGCAGAAACTTCCAATATCATACGTCGTGTTACAGAAATTACGTTTCATTACCAAAATCTGCTAGTAACGAAAGAGGTCGACCAACAACAAATATCACAAAAACAGTTACTGGCTGATTTTGACAAATTAATGGCGAATATAAAAAACGGTGTTTCGACGACCACTTTTGAATTGACATACTTGGCTCAACGCATGACTGTACTCGCTGAAGCGGAGGATGTAGTTCTAATCGTGATCTCAAAGTGATGCTGATCGATAAATTTGGTGACAAGGTTTTATTCTCATATCTTACTGAGAAGAAGCAATCTTCTTTGGTTTTCATGGCAGGAAGTTCATTAAGGAAATAGCTGAACGTGTACGTCGGCTAGACTGTAGCAAAATCGTCACGTGTGCTAAAGAATTATGGAAGGAACTATCCACTACTGAACTTATACCAGAGGACAAGTTGTGTGATGAAATTCTTATAGAAGATGCCGCGAAGAAATGCACATTTACGCCGAAATGGAAGACTTTCATACAAGCCTCATTTAGCAGTCGAAATCTAAAATTGTCAGGCAATACACTCCATGAAGCATTAGCGGTGTTCAGTGATATATATCAGTGTAACGAACAGGAAGACACCGCAACATACAACTCTAGCCGAATTCATTCACCACCTACCTGACTAAATCGAAACATATTTTACACTGTTGAACAATCTTAGACAGTGTGACAATGACTTTCAAGGAGACATTAAGTGGCGAAGATTCTATGCACGTTACAATCATGATAGTTAATCAACGAAAGATGAAAAGAAGACCTCACGGGCATGGCCTAGCTCTTCAGGTTGACTAGTCATTCGATATCTGAAGCTAAGCAGCAGGGAAAGGCCGCGTCGAAAGCTCATAAAACTGCAGCAAAGTATTATATCATAGCTCGTAGGCAATATATCAATGAACACAAGATTTATTGAGGATATGCTGTCCTTCGGAGGAGACGTAAAGCCAGCGGTCCTGAGTCCATGGTTGTTGGACTCGTAAAGGATCCCTACCTCTGGTTGGAATACCAGAGTGTTCGGCAAAATTTCCGGTTGGGGGAAATGTGGTCACCGGCGACGATGATTGGCCTTGGTAGGGAAAACAGGCCGACGTTGAATAAATCATTTAAAAAAAGAAAACCTCACACACTGCTAAACCGAAACTAACTGAAACGGACTACAAATTTTTATATCAAGTCCTTCCAACCAAAATCCCAGCTGGCTGCAAAAGGATTTTTTTTCTTGTTTGAAAAAAAAAACTGCAGCTCGTTCAATTCCTCTGCAAGTATTCTCCAACTTTTCAAAAATCAATGCTGAAACAGAACTTTTCATTACCGGTGGATATGAAGACTCCAAAAAATCTTCAAGCTCCAAGGTAATAGGTCTTCTGAATTGCTAGATTTGAAGTCCAATCACCTAGAAGCAGATTGAAGGATTTTCAGCCATATTTTTGTTGCTGTTCGTGGAGGAATTGAACAAGTTTTTATAAATTGTGCAGATTCCGATGTTTTCGTACTCAACATCCACTTTTGGCATAAGCTATCAAATAGTAGTTGTTGAGGGATTTGGTTTGAAGGATCGGACAAAAAACCTCTTTCAAGCTGGGATTCAATTCAAATGTAACATAAATTATTAGAACTTTTGATGTTTTGTATTTACATTGCTTAGGGGCTGCAATACATGGGCCTCCGAACTTACTCCAATTCGGTTATGATAGATGGAAAGTTGTACCCGGTGCAAATGGCAAAACCACCTATGCCAAATTCTTTGATCAGGCTTTGCAAATATAATGCTGAATGCCTGACAATGTTTTGCACTTGTAGAAAAATCGAAATCAATTGTATTTCCCTTTGCAAATGCATCAGCAATAATTGTCAAAACTAACCTGAATGAATTTTTCACTACTTATTAAAAGGTAAACGACTTTTTTTATTAAATTTGTATTGAATTAGATCATGCCGTTTTTTTCCATACCTTACCTAAACCAGGTGTTAATAGTCAATAACAATTTTTTTTTCGCAGCTACAGCGATAGAATCGGAAACTATTATAGGGCCGAAAAAAAAACTGCACCATAATTCCGTCCGGCAACCTCCATAATATCATTTATTAAGTCTTTCTTAACTCAAATCATCAATCAGAATGTGGTCATCGGTTTTTGCAAACGGAATGTTTCGCAGCGCTTGCACTACATGTTCACCCCACATATAGGGGCGAAGGCGGAGAGCATTTAACCAAAAAAAAAAGTAGGGGGGTAATATTTTTTTGCATATTTTTATATCGTATCATATTCTGGAGATTTAGGGCTTCCTTCATTATTTTTTTCAAATTTTTTGCTCTAAAGAGGTTCGAGTTATTGGCAAAAAAGACCAAAAATTGTCCGACTTCACCCCAGATTACGGTACCATTGAACCTGTTATCGGCAGAATTTTGAAAGAGAAAGAATTTTTGAATCATTCGATAGGTCTCATAACATTGACTTAGAGCAGTGCTTTTCAAACTTTTTGAATACACGACCCCTTTCAAGGATAAAAATTTCTGGCGACCCCCTTGGGCCATAGAAAGACAAAAAATTGTAATGTAATTGAAAGACTACATTTAATTTGTGACTTTCTCTATCAGTATCGCGGAAGAAATTTTATTTTGCAAACCGCTTTCAGCAAACACTTCTGGGCAGTGTTTGTATGATTTGTTTATCGAAAGTACAAAGACTATGACATTGATTGGAAAAAATGTATCGCTATTTGTAGCGATGGTGCTAAAAGTTTGACTGCAAAAATAGCGGACTTGTTGCGAAATTAAAATTTGTAATGCCAAACGTATCATAGACACACTCTTTTCTACATCGACAAGCTCTAGCTGCTAAGCTTTTGAGTTCTGATTTGAATGACTTGCTTAAAGAGGTGATAAAAATTGTGAATTCCATCAAGGGTAAAGCTTTGCAAACAAGACTATTCCGAATCGTTTGTGAACGATTGGTGCGCTTCATCACAATCTCCTTTATCATACAGAGGTCAGGTGTCTATCCAAAGGAAAGGTATTGACAAGAGTTCTAGAACTTAAAGCTGAATTGTTAATGTTCCTACAAGATGCTGAATCTGAGTATGCTTGTCATTTTTCTGACCCTGTTTGGCTCCTGAAATTATCATTTCTGTCAGATTTTTTCAATAATTCGAACAAGAATCTCCAAGGTAGAGATGAAAATATTATGACAGCGAAAGATAAAGTGAAAGCATTTTATGCAAACTTCATTTATGGTCAACCTCTCTGCGAAACAATATATTCGATTCATTTCCATGTCTTCAGAAAACTGTTCAAGATAATGCAACAGATCAATCGCTTGTGGTCGGAGCTCACATTCCCTGCTTGGTAGAGAGCATACATAATCTGCAAGAGAAACTATTAATATATTTTCCAGACTTGCACTCTGAAGCTGACAATGGTCGCGGATGAATTCTGAACCCTTTCTTGGTTAAGTCAACAGAACTGGCTGATCTCACTACAAATTTGAAAGAAAATCTTATAGATTTAGGTGCTGACGGCATGCTCAAAATGGAATTTTATTCACAAACTGTTGACTTTTTTTTGGATGAAAAGGAAACAAGAATATCCCGAGCTGGCAAGGGGAGCTCTTAAATTATTAGTGCCATTCGCAACTTCATACTTATGTGAACTAACGTTCTCTTCAATGGTGGACATCAAAACTAAAAAAAGGAATGGGCTCCAATTAGAAAACAATTCGATTGTGAAAATTTCAAAAAATAGCAGCACGATTTGACATCTTTTTGAAAAATACACAAGCTCATCCTTCTCACTGAAATTGTGTTCTACTGTATTTAGTGAATCATGTAGAACCTTAACTTATTTTCTTTTGCCGGCGACCCCCCGAGTAAAGCTCCGCGACCCCCTTGGGGGTCGCGACCCACAGATTGAAAAACACTGACTTAGAGGAAGTCAAGCATAGAACTAAACGCGGTTTAACTCCGTCGGTAAGGCAACAAAGTTTTTATTTGGAAATTCAGATGACGACGATGCAGAATATTGTACAATTGAACAAAATCTGATAAAGATCTTGAATGACCAAAGTCATGTCATTCAAACGACCATTTCAAACTCCAATCATACCGTTGGTACATTGAATATAAATGAAGGCATTTTGACGAAAAATATAGATGAGCTAACGAAATATATTGACGAGGAGATGAATGACGTATGTAGCAATTTTAGAGATCAAACTGAAGATAATCGAACATTTTTCAAATTTCATCATGCTATACGTTCAATATCAGTTAGAAACGCAGTCACTGATAAAAGCAGTACTGGCACCCAAAACAGGCGAATTACATCCTTTCATTATGACACCTGAAAAACTGATAATAGAATTACAAAACATTTCAACTCATAATTATCTACATTTTCCGATTATGCCAATCACAGAGAATCAACATTTATAAACTTACCCCTTGTAACATAAATGTAAGTCGATGTGACAACACTGTCAACACTGGATTGAGGACACCTGTATATTAGAATAAAATAAACGGCAGTTACTCTCACACCTCTGGGTTTGAATTAATAACATGGCGCAGTCAGTACTGAAAAACTGAAACCTCATTTTATTAATTATAAAAGATACAATGAAAAAATAAGACAAAACCAAAAGAAAAACAAAAACACTATTATGACAGATATACAAAATCTCTGAGTATTCTTGGACCAAATGATAATGTTGTTTTTCAAAAACAACTTGGATCTAAATGGCAATTTGGAAGAATTCTAGAGCAACTGAGACCACGCTCTTACAAGGTAGGTAGAGAATAAAAAAGGTAAAACATTTATTAGAAATCGTAGATTTTTGAGAACTATTCCTCAGACAAGCGATACAAAAAAACCAACTGATTCATTCGAAAGTAGTTACACGGATAATGAAACTTCATGGGAAGAATCATACATTGAACATTCTCCGGAGACTGAGAATATAAACATATCGGATGAAACTATAATTTATGAACCTGTACCTTGCACGAGTAGTGGCAGAATAGTAAAGAAGCCAGAAAGACTTCAATACTCATAATAATAATAATAATAATAATAATAATAATAATAATAATAATACGACTTTATTCACATATTAGTTTAGTTATACATAAACATAAATCAAACTACCATTAATAATGAATAGATGTGAATTGGCGAAGTGTCACTGTAGAAACAGTGTTTTTCAACTCAACCTAATATACTAATGTATATATTATGTAAATATTTGGTGATGGGATTATTGTATTGAACTGGGATAAAATAAAGTGGAAAAAGGGAGATGTAACATAAATGTAAGTCAATGTGACAACACTGTCAACACTGGATTGAGGACACCTGTATATTAGAATAAAATAAACGGCAGTTACTCTCACACCTCTGGGTTTGAATTAATAACACCCCTCTTCCAGTAAATGTTGCTGATAATAAGTACATATTTATTCAACCCACTAGTAAGTATTTGACTTTATAGAGTGTAAAGCAGAAATACTTGTTATTAACTGTACAACAGTTTGGTACTTGTACGGAATATTGAAATTCGAAATATATTTGCCAACAAGAAGCGCCATTACTTTTGACCCATCAACATGAAAGTTGTGAAGTCAAGTTATCTTACGCAACGAGTTCGATGCCCGAGAATTGTCATAAAAGATTAGTGAGTCTATATCAGAATATTTGGCATCAACTTATTTTGATCAATACATGGATTTTTGTCTTGAGTTGTCCAAAAAAAATAGTGTAAATTGCGACAGTCATATCTATACTGAGCTTGTCAAAGGAACGGGTATGCTTACCCTTTCAGAAAATTGCAAAGCATTTACGCAAGACGCTTTACTCATACCTCATCGTATTCATTCTAGTAGCATTGAACAATCGAACAATTTCATTCCGAGTGAGAGATCGTAGGGATCCAGTAGTTCAATATAGCCACCCCCATATTGTTCACTGATTCACCCCCTACAACTAATCGGAGGGCTAGAACGATTGTAGGGAGAAGGGGTACGAAAGATTTCTCGTTCATTAGACGTTCAATCTTTCTTCCAACAGGGAAGGTGTTGTGACCCAGTAGATATTAAATTTTTATAATGAATAATTGTTCTTTGCATTTGCTGAGACGTTCCCATGAGATTCCAGTCATTTTAAAATTTAGTTCTTATCTGTCACGTAGCTTTCAAAATCACGTTCTCTACCTGATAAGCTGAAGAAATTAAATACTTCCAAGCACATGCGAATCAACTTAGCAATGACTCACTAGCAGAATTCGAGGTAGAAACATGTATAGAATAACTTTTGTCGACTAATTGAAATTTGTATTGTATTCGAGAATTTTCTTTACATCTTAAATATCAAATTTACTTCCATCGCACTTGGGGAGCCTGCGAGCGTATGATCATGCATAGCGATAAGTTAGTTAGTTCCAGACCATCAACCTTGTACAACTATCCTGTTTTCTTGTCAACGACACTAACTCCAAGTTTGAATAACCGGCGCCCATGGGATTTTGGTTTATCATTTCACCACCAATAATTCAACATTTCTGTAACCAATTGTGACACTTCACAATAAGGCAAGGAATGTTCTTCGACCCATTGTCTTTGTATGAATATCAGTTCTGTCCTTCTTTGTGATCACAATTTTTCGGGAAAAAGTAATAACGGCCTACTCTGGAAATTGTACAAATCTATGCTTTCTCTTGGTAAGGTCTTCTAAAAATTAAATGAGTTATTTTTTTAGATTTAAATATTTTTTCAACTACAACTATTTTCTCAACAAAAAGTACTTGAGACCATTTCACAGTCAGAATGTAATGTAAAAGAAATCAACAAAACTGATGATCTCCTAGCTAAAAAAAATTGTTTTAAAATAGTTCGTTTCCGTTAACCAGCTGACGGACGTCAACCCTCAAAAGTCGAAACTTGTGCGAGCAATAGATCAACGAGGCCTTACTTTTTAACGTGCGATTACCCAGCACGGTTGCCCAGCGGGGAATCGAACCCCGGTCTTCCGCTTGAAAGGCAAATGTGCTAACCGTTACACTACCGAAAACCACTACTATTATGTATTTCAAACTCAAAATCAAAACTCATGTTGGAGTTTCAACAATTAAAACACGTATTTTCCTCTTGATGCTTCCTATTCCACCTCATCTTTATAACTGCCGCTGTCTGAGCATATTCTATTTGTGTATGATTAACAATATGATTCATGATCATCCGATATAGTTACGTAATAATTCTAACGGCTATCGACGTACTCGAATACAGGGGAATTTAATAACAATACTATCACTTAATGACAAACTAATAATGATAATATATCTTAATAATGATAATAATAATGAAAAGATCTCTAACAAATAATAGTAATAACTATAACATCCCACAACCTATCTCAATAATAATAATGATAACCTCTCTAACAATCGGCCATCCTGACAACTGGAGCGTCCTCGCTTCTTTTTCGCTCGCTTCGTGGTTTAGTGTCAGTATTTCTGCTGAAACAAATACATTTTGATTAATATGTGTGTTTTTTTTAATCAAAGAACGAAATTATCGAACATTCATTCTTATCGTTCACTAGCTAATGTTTGCCTACAACAGGGCCATGATTATTATTTATTCATTTCCATTTTTTTTCGTTCCTGTGTGTAAATTACCTGCTACAGGCCATTGTATATATTTGTTATATAATGTTTTCTACAGACCCCTTTGTTTTTAAATCATTGACTGCACAAGCCGTTATCAGAGCACCATACCTACCCTTCCAGGAGGTCAATAAGCTCATCTGTACTATTGACATCGCTATTCGAATTTGAATCGCTCAATACTCCACCAGTGAAAGGACGCAATTGTTCTGCAGAAACGGTGGGTCTATATTTTTTATAACCTCTTATGCCTTGTAGGGCACTAATTTCATACCTATCATTTCCTAATACTTTTGCTATTTTGTATTTTACCTATTTAACTCACCACAATGATTACTCTTCAAAAAAATTTCTAAAGTATTCCCTGGGGGGATTTTCATATCCTTGGCAATAATGACATCGAATTTTCTATTCTCGTGTTCTATTCCAGCATTGTTATGCTATATGCTCGATGTTTTTGTTATTAATTACTGGTTGCCCAATTATAATTTCGACGTCACCTAAATTGACATCAACGAAATATACATCTGTTTCAATGGTGCATTCATTGAAAGATAAAGTGATTTTACATTTACCTAAAGGATAAACTATATTATTTCCAAACCCTGTTATATAAGAGTCCGGTACATCTAATTTCTTGTTCAAACTATCGATCAGTTCTTTTCGAGCCACGTTTATTTGACTACCTGTATCTAAATAACCTTTGCATTTGATATGTTCAATAAATACATCAATGTAATAACAACTATTCAAAACTTGCCTGTGTATTGTCTGAACTCTTGCTGCTTTCAAATAAAAGCATTCCTCTCTGGTGTGGCCTTCCTTACCGCAGTTTGTGCATTTCTTTGAGCTCCTCTGACGATCTGAAGTACTAGCACTCAGGAACCGGCAAACTTCCCTCAAATGGCCTTCTCTTCCACAGAATGTACACTTCTTTGGAGTATAGGAGTTTAGTTTGGTCTTCTATCGTCATAGTCTGACTTGATGGACATTGGCTTATTGGTCCTAGTGGTACCGTCAACAAAACGACACCTTTTTGCGAGGTGACCGGGCATGTGGCATATGAAGCAGCTTGGACTCTCTTCAAGAGTATCTTCCCCCTCCAGTTTACTCAGGAATCCTTGAAATAGTTCTTCCGGTGTTCTATAGTTCGCAGATTTTGCAGCACCTTGAGTTGTCACCGGCAATCCATCAATTATACACGAGACAGCGTTATTATCATTGATATCACACTTCCTTATCAGCATACACTTGCTGTAATAGTAATGCATCATCGTCTCGTTACGCTTCTTTCGATGCATCATTTTTTTCAAGTTTTCGATGAAATGCTCGTGTACAAGAAATGCTTCCAAAGCCGCTGTTTTCCATTCTTCCCAGGTTTTGTTGTAATCACGTAAAGAATTATACCAAATCTTTGCGACACCACTCAATTTAGATTGCATGCAGTATGACTTTGTTATATCGTTCCATCCATGAATGAGCGATAACTGTTCAATTTTATGTAACCAGCTCCCACTCGTTAAATCACACTTTTCGGGATTGAAAGCAGGAACAATATCAGTTTTACCAAAATTTCCCAAATTGTTGTTATTGGGTGTCATCATAGAATTTAATTGTTGTCGACTTAAAATTTCGCTAACTTTTTGTGCAACTAAAGTCTCAATGTCGTTGGAACGAGCATGTATATCTATTGTTTCACTCACTGTTTCTCCTAGTTGACTAGAGTTTTCATCTTCTTGGTCAACACGGTACCTCATTATCTTGTTCCCTGATGTATGCATTTGAGCACGGGTAACTGTGCGTTTTCGCTTGGGATTTCCATAATCCTTTTCGACGAAATTGTCACTATTACTCATTGTTAATTTCACACTTTTTCCACTGAAGACACGTGAAGAAATCCCACTTCTGAATTGTTAGAGTTTTAACAATTAAAACACGTATTTTACTCTTGATGCTTCCTATTCCACCTCATCTTTATAACTGCCGCTGTCTGAGCATATTCTATCTGTGTATGATTAACTATATGATTCATGATCATCCGATATAGTTTCCTAATAATTCTAACGGCTATCGACTTACTCGAATACAGGGGAATTTAATATCACTTAATGACAAACTGATAATGATAATATTAGTAATGATTGTATCTATCTAATGATAATGATAATATATCTTAATAATGATAATAATAATGATAACCTCTCTAACACTTACCTTAATCGGCGATAAAATATCACATGAGAATCATTTATAACGTGAGGCACCAGTAAGTAATAGATGAGTTTCACGTGTTAGTTGGCAGAAACTACTCTTGCCCTTTATAATGATATATTTGTTTTTTTTATTAAGTATAATCAATGACACTGCATTGGGTATGTGAAATGTTTCATCATCTCCTTGAGTGTCACGATTTGGATTAAAGATTACTCACTGAAATAATGAAAAACCAAATAACCGCAAATTAAATATTATTTTGAACTATCAGGGAAATAGTAAACCTCAACCAAATCGACTTGAGTATGTTACAAATTACCATGCAAGTGAGGTGCGGTGGTAACATTCGGAAATACTTTGATTCAGTGCCAGATGAACAAAGTACCTAGAGGATATTTTCAAACTGAATTGCTGCTTGTATTAAAAAAAGCTTCACTTCGTATAACTCCTCCTATTTCACTTTGTGAAAATACCATTTCTTATCATGTCCTGGTTTTTGAAATAGATATCGATAGTATCCATTTGTTCATATTGAGAGTGATTTTTGGATGTTATAAATCAAAAACTTTACAGTAGGTACGTGTTGCCTGCATTCGAAGTATATCTGTATCTTTTCAATTACCCCGTTCATTTGTGGGACCTCATCCGTATACTCATATTCCTCGTAGAAAATCAATATTTTGGAGTTGTGCAGTTGTCACTTTTGAACCAAGCTCTCCTGCAATATCAACACGAAGCATATGTTTACAAAATACAAGTAAGTGCAGAGATGTACCTTGTTTTCCATTTGAAAACTAGAAGAAATTCGTTCACAAAAAAAGTTGAATATATTTTTCAAGGACAATAGGCTGTGATATTTCAAATATACAAGTTTTGTTGATATTCCATTATTTTATTAGGTAAGGAAATGTTGTGGAATACTCTGAGAATATACATTTTTCGAAGTATCCGTTATCCTTAGTTCATGAAGAGAACAAGGATTTCAAAATTTAATTTTTCAGCTCCAATGAAGATTTCGTCATATCCAGGAATGAGTTTGAGGGGTGAAGTCAGAGAGAGCATTTCTCTAGACGAGGATGATCTGAGTGATGTTGAAGATGAAGTCTTTATCCGAGATGGAAAAAATGGATACAAGGTTGGCCAGTAATCTCTCTGAGACAATTATTAGAATTTGAATTTCCAGTTGGCAGAAGAACTCAATGTCAAGAGGCCACTGATGGCGCCTAGAAGGAAACCTGGAAAACCAGAAATTGGCACAAGACTCACAAGCAAACCGCCATTCAAAGTAATTTGCAAGCCTTGTTGTTATGGAATAGCAGCTCTCACCATTCTGATAGGTAAATCATCGACACAATTAATTATGTAGAGAGTGGTTTTAAAAAGTCCTTCTCGCCCTCCCCTAGCTCCAGAATGGGACTGGGAATGAGTTATGAGCAGTTTTATTTTGTGTTTAATAGTCTTCAGATTGATGATAATTATATGTTCAGAGGATTATTATAATAAATGTTGTGAAACAACGTACCTCTCAAAGGAACTTTCAGGAAAATGTTACAGTAACAAGCTAGGAAAATATAACATAATTTTACAATGACATTAGTACTAGAATATTGAAATAATCATATGGAGAAAATGATTTCATTTCTGCAACAATAAATGTTAAGAATGATTATATTACCATACACTCTTAAAATAGAGAAATCCATTTGGAAATTCATGTTTTATACTACAATGAGATGGACCATTCATGTAATGTACTGGGCTTTGTATTGATCAATAATAAAAAATAATAATTTATAATACTTCGATATTATTGTTTTAGGAAGCTATTGTCGAGTCGAAACACGTGTCTCAGTTTTCTATGCATTTTCAAATGAATATCTTTCAGAAAAGTGTATGACTAATTCCAAATGAATTTACTGTTTGTTTGAAGAATTTTTAAAAACATAATGAAACTGCTTCAGCTCAAGAACGGCTAGTTACATCATTCATAGAATTGAAAGACCTTCCAAACGAGGTGTCACAAGACTCCCCTCTACCATTTACAAAAGATGATGCCACGCTCTTCGTGACGAGTGACTTCACACATTTATCTTAAAAAGTACCATATTTTATGACTTTTCACGTGAACTTTGTGCGCTCTTGATCATTTTTTCAGAAGTTAGGGGGAAATACTTTTTACGACATAAACTAAACTATGTAATCAACCAATAAAATAAAACTGATTTGGGGGTTATTTATTTCTAAAAACACTTTCAGGACTGATAATTCTGGTTGTTGTGTTGATTTCAATATACCCGTTGCCATTGGATTGGTTGAGAGATTGGGTCATCAAAAAATCACTAACCAGTGAACCAGGATTGAAATTACTACCTTGTGATGACTTGATCGTTACTAATGTCTGGTCAGTGAATTTGCCGAAGCTCACTACAGATTCAGCTATTCGTACCTTAGACGTGAATAATGACGGCATAGAAGACTTGTTATTCGGTTTTGGAACTGGTATAGATCAAACTGAAATACCTGTTTCAAGGTCCAGCTTGTATTATAAAAATTCCAGGTGACAATTACGATAAGTTGCCGCCCAACATATTCTGTCCAATATTTATGGGAGTTCCATCACCTTGCGAAGGGGGAGTCATAGCTGTGAACGGCGCTAGTGGTGACATAATTTGGAGACACTGGTTCAACGACACCATATACAGTTTGCAATGTTCTGCAGATGTAAACGATGATCACTTGGACGATTGTCTAGCTGTCGGAGAAAAAGGGGTATGGTTTGTGTTTGCAATTCGAACGTAAATGATATTCACATCTATCCAAAAACAGATAAGTCATTGTCTCTTTAAAGGTGCCCAGGATAATGCCTTTCTCCCATTAAACTCAAATGATTTTGACTATACTCATGAGGATATAAGAAAGAGTTTATGAACAGACATTATTACTCCATTTGAGATTACTATATATAGTATAGGATGAATCAAGCAACTACAAAAATTAATATCTGTAAAAAATGTCAAAAAACAAAATATATAAGATATGTGTATCGAACTCCGGTAGATCTAGATCGTTCGACTGGTGGGGAAGTACCCTGCAACTATTCTTGGTTTATGTAGCCATGGGCCATTTTCTTTCGAGTAGCATGACGTAGAGTGATATGCAATAGGTAGATGTTTTGAACTGCAACACAACATCAATGTCACATATGTAACTTTAACTCAATAATACAGCCCCCGCTCTGACAAATGACTTAGATGCCTTCCGCGACCATTTCAAACCATCAGCCGATTTCATTGCACCTTACGCAGGTCATATTGGGGCAGATTGTCCCGATTTCATATTCTAGTTGCTGAATCCAGCAGAAATTGTCAAACGAAATATAGCTGTTTCAGAAAATGTTTTTGAATTGCATTGCTGTAAAAATAACCATAAGATACTATGGGATACAATCAGTACAAATATGTTTACAAAAAATTGTGGTGAACGTCAATATCAATTGATTTCTTATAATGAAACTTCTTGAGAAGAGGCAATGAACCTTGTTCCGTCAACAATACTATTTTATAATTAAACTTCAATTTGAAAAAATGGCGCGAAAAGGCGCAAATTTTGACATCAAGAATGTGAATATCATGGAGGATACCATAGGAGGAGAGCCCTGTGATGTTTAACGCATTACTAAAACTCCTTGTTATAATTTCGTAAACGACGATATACTACTGTTTATTGGGGATGATCTGATATCTCATAGAAACCAACGGAAACCTTCCATAGTCGATAAAAAAGAAGTATAAAAACAATGTTGCTCTTTTGAAGATTTTGTAATTGGTGTAAAAAATTGTTACTTGATCAATTATAGCCAGAGAGACAGGGGGAAGCAGAATGACCCTACTGAGGCCTAAGTGTGGTGGCACTACTTTCACAAACAGATACAGGAGCTGCCAGAGGGCAGATCCTTGGGCATGTCTTATGTTTAAAAAAATTGTCGAGGCACTCTGGGAAGAATTACATATTTTTTGCAGTCTTCAAAAGTATAACCCGCTATCGAAAGTAGAGGAGTAGAAATTTATATTCGATAGGATAGGCAAGAAAAAGTCATTATATTCCCGAGTCCGGTCGAGTTCCACTTCAGGATTAAAAAAAGGTTTTCTGAATTTGATTTTTGAGGAGGCAACACTGCTTTTTATGTTTTTTTATAGTATATGACGTCTCAAATACAGGACATTCTGGTGGATAAAACCTTTCTATGAATCGAATGTGAATTGATATTTTTCAAATTACTTTTATAAAGATACAATTTTTCCAATATGATTGATTTGTCAGTTATTACTGAAATAATTTTCAGACTATAGCTACTCTCAATGCTCAGAATGGATCCACGATATGGCATTTGAATACAGACAGAATGAATATTTTTGTAGCGAGTTTCGTTCCGGATCAAGATAACGATACAGTTCCTGATGTGTTGGCGTCACTTTCTTCCTTGGAAAGTAAGCAAATATTTTTTCACATTACTAACCTGTGAAATAACAATTATCCAAGCATTTTCCAAAAAGTAGGGATCTTTTTTCGACCTAAGTAAATAATGAAACACTGTCAATAGTGTAGTCCTTTCGAGTAAGGTGGCAACCAATCGCCACTTGCATCGATTTCGCCTTCCTAAATCCAGGCTCGGTATATGCTTCCATATCAAAATCACCATCACTTAAATTCTCACTCATTATCTATCTACAATTCCATATGGAATTTCAATACAGCTCCTGTTTCCTGAAAGACAAGCCTATTTTTCTTTCAGTATCTTTGACAACTGGACCCCTGGGCTTGATATATCTGAATTTCAGTGATATTTTTAATTAACATGCTGAATGGCATTGATCCCTCGGTGAATATAAGCATCTAAAATAATAAATGATGTTGATATTTTAGTGTTAGTAGTGAAAAAAATATTATATATACCTTGGCTGAGAATACTTTTATATAGCTCTTGCTGTAAATTAATAGCTCACTTCTCACCCAAGATGTATAATATAGTATTATGCCATACTGGTTAATTATTGTCTTTTTATTGCTCAGTTGCCAACTACATAACAGGGTACTTTGTGCCCGAAGATCATGAAGTTCTTTTTATGGCCCACACGGTCCAAATGGAATTTTTTTTTTAAATACTGATATTATAGATGGAATGATGAACCAATATGACATATGAAAGTTTGTATGCACCATAGATGTATATGCCCTCGGCGACTAACAAATCCTTGCTCCGAAATCCTTTGCCTTAAATCGTTAAATCGTTGTCTTCAGGGCATAAACATTATTGAGCTCCCCAAGTTATATGATTTGAATACATTTCAGCTGATGGAACTGGTGATGGACACTTGGTATTATTTTCTGGAAGGAACGGAAGAGAATTGAGACAATTCAAGACACCAGGAGATGCTAAAACTTTTTACATGCCTCAGATCTTGGTTCAAAATAACACGAATTCATTTGTTATTTTTGGAACGGGCTCGCCTTCCTCCGGTGGTAATTTAAGTGTAAATTCAGTCGAAGGTATCATTTCTGGAGAATTGGTAAGGAGATAAATTTGAAATAATAAAGTACAATTTGCTATTCGTATTTATGTTGGTGCACAACCTCAATGATTGATGAAAATGACGATTAGCACGGCAAGAAAACAAAACATTTTATTACGAATGCTCGTACCTAAAACTTGTCGAATTCAGAGTTTTGTTCTACCCAAATATTGGATCTTCTTTATGATATGGACACAATGGACCATATAAAAAAATTATACGTTTTAACTATAGATCATTTGATTTTCATATCTCAATAACACGAACAATTTCATCTCAAAAGGGACAGCATTTGCTCGAACTCTAATCAAATGATCCAATGAATACATTTGAGCCAAATCCAAATCGAAGTCATTTAATTGTGATGATAATTTTTTTTTCTCCTCAATCAATATGAATAGAGAACTTATATGAAAGACATAATCCTATTTGAAAATTTCTTGCAATATCTGTCCATTCAACAATAAAATGTAGCAAAAACTACTAGCGCCTCTTGGCAGAGAACTGAGTACTACCTAAAAAAATTGTTCTAAAATTGTTCGTTTCCGTTAACCAGCAGACGAACGTCACCCCTCAGAAGTCGAAACTTGTGCAAGCAATGGATCAACGAGGCCTTTCCTTTTAACGTGCGATTACCTAGCACGGTGGCCAGGCGGGGAATCGAACACCGGTTTTTCGCTTAAAAGGCGAATGTGCTAACCTCTAAAATACCAAGAACCACCTGAGGGTATGATGTTTTCGGCGCGTAATTCAAATAACGTAAAACTCAATTCTGAAAGTTAGTACAAATTATTCAGTTCCCAATTGTCTTTGAATACATTTTTATTCGTGAATCATTTTTATAATCATTTATTACTTCCGTATAGTAGACATATATCATTATTTTTCACGAACGTCTACTTATTATATACCAATAGCAGCGGAGAGCGATCTATAAACGAAAGTTAATTCAATTGAGGCTATAGGTAATTACATAACGGCGAGCGAAATTTGGAATAAAAACTCAGCGGTATAAATACTTAACTATACTTTACTATAAGCAGAAACGCACTCTTCAGGCTGATATAAATATGAAAATTATGAAAAACCAATAGCATCCAGGAGAATAGGAAAAGGATATAAGGAAAAATAAGGAAAATGCGTTTTGAAATTTTCACCACAAGTTATAACAATTATTTTAACTCCGAAAGAGAATATCCCGCAAATCAACTGTTATGAAATTTAAACTATTCATTCAATATATTTTCGTTACCGACCGTTTTCATTGAACTGCTATATCAACTGATATATATATATATATATATATATATATATATATATATATATATATATATATATATATATATTGTTAGAAATGATAAAAATCAACTCCAAACTTGAACGTATATTGAACGTGCGAACTATCCTCAACATCAACAAAAATAATCGATGAGTGGGCGATCTACATCAGGCATCGGGAATAACTGGCTGTCCGAATGTCGCCAGGGTCCCTTGACTGACAGCGACTCATCACTTCTTGCGCGGTGTTGCCAACACGTCCATCCTGACGTAGTCTTCGCTCTCGAAGATACCAGAAACATTACTTGGCAGCGGAGACATCCGCAACTCCAACTGAAACTGAAACATAAATTTTCAGACCATTATCTTTTCTTTCCTTCATTATAGTAGTGAGACCGCAGCCATCACTTCGGCTCTACCTCTAACGGGACAGAGACCGACACATATCCTTAAGATCATTCAATCACCAACAGTGAGACCGCAGCCATCACCTCGGCTCTACCGCTGATGGGACAGAGACCGGAAATTACGCAAAAACAGATATGCAACAAATTTAGTTTTTCACAGTGAGACCGCAGCCATCACCTCGGCTCTACCGCTGACGGGACAGAGACCGGAAATTTTACAAAAACAGATATGCAATAAATTCAGTCTTTCACAGTGAGACCGCAGCCATCACCTCGGCTCTACCGCTGACGGGACAGAGACCGGAAATTTTACAAAAACAGATATGCAATAAATTCAGTCTTTCACAGTGAGACCACAGCCATCACCTCGGCTCTACCGCTGACGGGACAGAGACCGGAAATTTCATGTAACTTTTAAATTCTAGAATTTTCTCCATGTCACATGACACAGCCCATTGAGAAGGCCAACGCCTCAGCTGTTCCTTTGCTGCTCTCGTCACAATATTTGTGCCAACCTTCTTGATTTCGAATCGATCACGATCTAAGCAAGCAACTACCTCGTAAGGTCCCAAAAATTCATAATCTGATTTGCTAATATGCATCTGTGAGTCCCGATGCATCAAAACAAAATCACCGGGTGAGAAATTTAAATTATTTCTTCGTCGTCGATTCACTTCATCTAGATTGGTTTTCTTGGACAACTTTTCAGCGACCCGTTTTCTATCTAATTCTCTGTCACGACCCAAATAGCACACGACGTCCTGAAGACGAACCATTTATGTCCCAGTTACGTCGATACGTCCCGGGACGTATAGGAGACATTCGAAGAACGTACATTACCGGATGTACCATGTATGTACTGGTTAGACGTCCCATGTAGGTACATACTTGGTCCCGTTCCAATCGGAATGTAATAAAAACGTACATGCTTGGAAGTACTATGTACGTACTTTATTGAGTGTCCCTGATACGTTTACATTAACTCCTCTTCAGGTACGTCCTTTTCGGAATGAATTAGGGACATACCAATGACGTGTTTTTTTGTGAATCCCATGTACGTACTGCTCAGACGTATCATTTACGTACATGTTTGGAAGAACTATGTTCGTACTATTTGGACCTTCCAGGTGCGTACATATTGAGTCCCTTTCAGATACGTATCTTTCGAAACGTTTGCGGGACATAGTAATGACGTACATTTTTGGAAATCGTATGTACATACTATCTGGACGTCTCGTTGACGTACTTTTTTGTACATACTGTTTGGACCTCCCAAGTACGTACGGATTGGGTTCCTTTCATTTTCTACATTTCTGTTAGTATGTACATACTGTTTGGACCTCCCGAGTACGTACGTATTGGGTCCCTTTCGGTTCCAGGGGTATTGGGATTTTGAGAGTGATCACTTAGTGTATTCAAACATATATCAATATTGGTAATGCAATATTCATAATGAATTATTTCTAAAAAAAATTGGAAAAATTGAAACATCGACATGTGGTGAATTTAAATACCAGAAAATTACATACAGAATTTTTTGCACAGCAAGTTTGATATTCCAAAACCGCCATCACATGAGACAGTGATCCTTTAGTCTTTTTTCGAATATATTTTCATTGTTACTGAACTTTCTGAAATTTTAATATTATCTCGAACAAAACTAACTTGAAGTCATCACATCTATAGCACCCAACTCCTTCTTAAAAACAAGTATCTCCGTGCCGTAGAGCGTAACAGTGGTCGACAATAATATCTCCATAGAAAAGGTCGAGAGTTCAAGCCCCGCAGCAGCCAGGTCTTTTTCCAAGTAAGTATTCGGTTAGATGGTTAGTACACTTGAATGAGTAAAATTTCCAACTTGACTATTTGGTAAAAAAGAAATGAATAATCCCGAATATGAAAACTTAGATTCATTAAGTGATATAAAATGATATATCATTACGTTGTTTTCGAATATTGATCTAATATCGCCGAATGTTCACATTTTTTTTGTGGCCACTATTGATATCATCTACAATATAAGGTTAATATTCCCGTAATATTGAACCAATATTGGTCAAATATGTTTGTTCTACTTGGGATAGCGCATACAGAATGGAAAATGTACGTTTTCGGAATGTCCCAAACAGTTCCCCTTTCTGTACATTTCAGGTCCTGTGTGGACTAGAAAAGTACGTACCTGGGATTACCGACTATGCGGAAACGGTAAGTCGCAGGGAGGTCTTATGTACGTCTGTCGGAGACAAAAGTACATCCTAAATACGTACAATACATCCTCACCGTACATATGCAGTACGTCCACTGGACGTACTTGTGCTATTTGGGGAATGGGCGATAAATCGGGAGAAATCTCTTTCAACAAAGCTTTAATGAGTGGGGTGCTACTTTTGATGCCAATCAGCAATTGTAATGGAGAAACGTTCGTACTTTTTTGAAATGTTGTGTTCAACACCAGTTGAATTTTCCACAAGTTGCTCGACCATTCTGACTTTACATGTGTTTCAATTCTTAATAAGTTTCTAATTGTTCGCATGTACCTTTCAACCTGACCATTGCCACGATGTACATCTGGAGTAACATAATGAAACTCAATTTTCCATTTACTCAAATATTTTGGGAACGTGGTGTTTTTGAAAGAGGTTGCAGCATCTGTTATCAATCTCTTGGGGGTGCCAAAAAGAGATATGACAACTTGCAACTTTTCGCGAGCTTCGTGAGTCGTCACAGATTTCATGGGCATCAGAATACAATATTTCGTGAATGCGTCCACAACGACAAATATGTGTTTATAGCCCTCTGAAGAAACCGGAAGTGGACCTAAGCAATCTGCATGTAACGTATGAAATGGTTCATTCGGTTTTTCCACAGGGTAGATCAGCCCTTGTAAAGGACCTGATCGTGTTTTCTTCACAGCACAGACAACACAGTGTCGTATGTAATTCCGAATGAAATTTCGCATACGCGGAAACCAAAAATGCATTGCTACTGACTCATATGTTTTGTCAGTACCTATATGGCATTGCTCATCATGAAAAATTCTGAGTAAGCCCAAACGACTTTGCCTTGGAACAAAATACTGCAAATTAACTGTTTCATCGACATTGATTCGTTTATGATAAAGCAACCCATCTTTTTCTACATATTGATTGGGATCAAGTTTTCCATCTCGAAGCAATGTCAGCATGTTTTGGATTTCTTCATTTCCTTTCTGTTCTATGTAGGCCCAATTATTATGAGAAATACGGCGAACCGTGGTTGACGGATTTCTACTCAAGTAGTCGACATGTGGTAGATTTTTCCCTTTTCGGTAAACAATGTCGAAATTGAAATCCTGCATATACACCCACCATCTAGCTACACGAGGAAGCAAATCTTTTTTTGTAGCCGTAGCTTTCAAAGCATTGCAATCGGTGACCAACGTAAATTTGATACCAAGCAGATATGTTCGAAAATGTTTTAATGCTTCCACTACAGCCAACGTTTCGAGTTCATATGAATGGAATTTGGACTCACTATCAGTAGTTCGTTTACTAAAATATGCTACAACTCTGGGCTTATCCTCATACTTCTGGATCAAAATCGCACCATAGCCCAGACTACTAGCATCGGTGTGGAGCTCAGTTGGTTGAGCAGGATCATAGACTACTAAAAGGGGTCTTGAAGTTAAATGACCAATCACATAAGATCTTGCCTTTTCTTGATCTTGGCCCCATTCAAATGGCACATTATTTTTTGTAAGCCTAGTAATGCAAGCTGTTCGACTTGCAAAATCTGGAATGAATTTTCTGAAATATCCAGCGAGGCCCATGAATTGCCTTACTTGCTTCACGTTCTCAGGTACTGGGGAATCTAACAATGCCTGAATTTTCCGTGTGCCAGGTCGAATACCCTCACTCGAAATTTCTCTACCCAGATAATCGATGGAAGATTGAAGGAATTTGCATTTGCGGATATTCAACGAAAAACCAGCTAATTGCAAGGCGTCTAGGACTTGTCGCAAGAATAATAAACCTTCATCAAGGTTTTTGCTCGGAATCAAAATGTCATCCATGTACACTAAAGCAATATTGTCTTTCAGAGAACCCAGAGCTAAGTGCAGAGAACGCTGAAATACCGCTGGTGCATTGGCCAAACCGTACGGCATTTTCAGGTACTCGTAATGGCCGTTTGGGACAACAAATGCGGTTTTGTGAATAGATTCTTCGTCGATTGGTATCTGATGAAATCCCGAGGCCATATCCAATGATGTAAAGAAACATCCTTTACCCAAACGATCAAGTTGGTCATCGATTAATGGGAGGGGGTAACGATCTTTAATAGTGTGCCGGTTCAGCTCTCGAAAATCAACGCACATGCGCAGAGAACCTTCTTTCTTTTTCACAAGTAGTATGGGGCTAGCAAATGGTGATTCACTGGCCCGTATGATTTTATTTTCCAATAAATCAGATATGATGTCATTCACAACAGATTGTTCACTTTGTGCCAATCGATACGGCGACCTATTCACAATTATGTCTTTTTCAAGACGGATTTTTAAACTTATATTGTTGACAGTTCCAACTTTATGACCAATGGTAAACATATCGAAGTAATTTGACAAAACCGACAGTAACTGGTCACGAAATTTTTGAGGAACCTGTATATCAGATTCTTCACTTATTTCGATAATACGATTTATGCCTGGAAGTTGCCGCCGTAATACTCGTGATCCTTGGTAATCGGTTATTGTCATAATTGAAGGGTCTTCGTACAAATTACGACCGATAAAGACATCGTAATCAAGGCATTCGTCGGGTACGACTACATAAGTGATTTTTGTATGCGTGTCGTTTACCTTTGTGTTAGCAGTGAACATACTCTTAGCACGAACCACTTGAGAAGTGATCCCTTTCAAAGACAAATCGCATGATTCTAATTTATTTTCAAACAGGTAGGAATATTTTTCCGAAATCAGCGAAAGATCAGCACCAGTGTCGATTAACGCCTTAAAGCGGTGCCCATCGATAAACATTTCTATGAACCCATTATTCATAAGTTCCATAGCCGAACAAAAATTAATACTACGACGTTTCTCTATAGCGGCCTTTGTGAAACACTTGGAAACATCGTGACCTGTCTTAGCACAGAACGCGCATTGTCCGCTTCTTGTTGATTCAGCCACACTAGACGAGGCATCTTTGTTATGATTTGTCGTTTGTTTATAGTGTGAATCGACACGCTTGCTTCTGCAATTAATTCGAATATGACCCGATTTCCCGCACTGAAAACATTTTTTGGAAATTTTACTCGTACTTGGAAGTTCGTCATTGGGATATCGCCTTTTGCGAGAAACATGATCGTCATTCACCCTGTACTCCCCTGACTGTTGCTTTATAAACGAGGACAAAAACACCAAAAGTTCAGAAATAGTTTGACAGTTTCGATTGGTCGCGGCATTACGGACATCGAGCTCAGAAATTCCGTAAACGATTAGTTCGACCAAGTCATTTTCCGACCAATTTGCACGTAGGCTCTTTAATTTTGCGGTTTTTTCGTGAACATATGTTTCGTAGGTATTAACGCGAGCACTGGTAAAGGTACATGCTAACTCTAATAAATGTCCCAGATTCCTTTTAGGTGGAAAACCTTCAATAAAGTCTTTGGAAAATGTTTTCCAATCGCGAGTTTCGGGCGACCATCGTTCAAACCAATTCTTAGCCCCATGCAATAAGAAACGACCAATTCTCACTAAAGTCTGAATGTCCGACCAACCAAACTCACTTCGAATGATTTCAACATTGCTCACCCATTTACTAGAATCGTCAGTGTCAGGCCGAAAATACGGCAGATCTACCTGTTCTGTAGAATTTGATTTTTGCGACTGTAATGCTTTGATCAATTCCTCCAAGATCACTTGCGAAGCTTCACCTGCCATTTTTGTTTTTGCACTCACAAACTCACTAACAAACTCGCGGAATAAACAAACAAATGACGTAGATAAGAATCTCACTTCTGATGTTAGAAATGATAAAAATCAACTCCAAACTTGAACGTATATTGAACGTGCGAACTATCCTCAACATCAACAAAAATAATCGATGAGTGGGCGATCTACATCAGGCATCGGGAATAACTGGCTGTCCGAATGTCGCCAGGGTCCCTTGACTGACAGCGACTCATCACTTCTTGCGCGGTGTTGCCAACAATATATATATATATATATATATATATATATATATATATATATATATATATATATATATATATATATATATATATATATAAAACACATGAGAAAGCAACGTTGTCACGTCGATCTCAAATTTACTGATAAATAAATAATTTATTTAAAGTAATAATAAGAAACAAACCATGTTATGTATCGAACTATTCAATTTCCAAATAATGCACAATATGCGATAGAAAAACGTTTAATGAATCAATGAATCCATAATATCTTCGAAACCCTGGCTACCGTTAATCTGTTTCTACAATACAGTAATCCGAGCGAAATCACGAATATTGATAGAATGCTCTTATAGAACACCTTTTCCTTCAGAACAATGGTACCACCCCCTTACACTTTTTTTTTAAGCTGCACTATTAGGCAGGAGTTCATCACTGTTCAGAAAAGGTATTATTCGATAAAGGTGTATCAGGAACATTACTGTTATTATTTTCCAAAATACGTTCGTTCAAGGTAGATCAAGGGGGTATTGAAATTGAATTTGTTATTCGGATATCAGAACTGCATTTTTTCAATTGATTTGTATGCCTCTTCCACCTGAGTACTCCATTCACCTTGATTATACAGGTTCTTCTTCCAACTAGTTTATGTACAAGACCAAAGCACCATTAACTTTCATTTGCACCATGATCACATCGTACCCATACCTTTCCCCCCGCGTGATAAACAACTGTTTCTTATACTGCTGTTGCTGGTAGACCTTGAAACTTTTCGTATAGATCAATTACCTTAATAGCAAACTGATATTTTTGCACTCGACGCACGTTTCGAAAACAAGGATTGCATCTTCAGGAGAAGAAAATTGATACTATCAATTTTCTTCTCCTATCTCAGCATCTTCTTTAGAAAAAAATTGATACTATCAATATTCTTCTCCTGAAGTTGCTAACCTCTTTAGCGAAAGGCGCGTCGAGTGCAAAAATATCAGTTTGGTGTTAGGGTAAATGATCTCTAGGAAAAGTTTCAACCTTTATACCAAAGGTTCCAAACACATCGTTTATAGCTGGTAGACCTGTTTTTTACATACATTATCATCGGTTTAAGGCGTTAACAAATTGCTGAACATCTCACATTTCAGCGTCCATCCTGCTCTGCACCGCTCAGGTGCGAAATATCCATCTTTTTCCGTATGAACGCCTCGATATCGGCAATTTCGTAACATCCTCGAGGAAACTCGATGGTTTTGAATGTGCTCTCACGGTCGTAGTAGAGGAACTCTGAAACTCTCTCGATGTTCGGAATAGAGTTGTACGAATGAAACGACCTCAACGCCAACTCGTACTCTTTGTTTGGGTTGATCACGATAGGCGCTTGCGGCATAAAGGAAAAGACGTGATTGTGATTGTTCACTCTCAACAGCTGCGATATGACGACTGATGATGGGTGGATAGGTGCAGAGATATAAATAGCCAAAAAAAAAAAACATCAAATACACTTTTATTCGTGATAAAGTCTGAGACAAAATACACAGCGTGTCTCTCCATTCGAGGGCCGCAAACGTCAGGCCACACGTGACGATTGTAGTACCGGTTGCAAGGCAAAAAACATTTCAGCTTTTGACATACATCTTCAGGAAACCAGAGCCACGTTTTGATGGTGATGCTCCTCATCAGGACGACGATCACGAACCACATTTCCTCCTCGGACGTCCATTACGCGGTGATGGTGGTCGGAGGACTCCATAGAAATTTCAAACAAAGATGGCCGCAATTGTATTGATTTTACGTCTGATATTGTTCGTTGTTGTAGACGATGACGCAGTTTTTGAGGTATCGCACAGCTTCTCTCATCGGTTTCTGATTGTGGAATGAGTCAGAGTACTCGACGCGATCGTTTATCTCCCTCTAAGCTACCCAATGCGTTCCAGGGTTGTGTGAAACTCCAAGTTGACGATGGCGCACTTCCGACGTCAAACTTTAGCGGCAAGAGTGTCCCGCATGAAGACGATAAAAATCTATTCTTACAATCATTTCTGGCGTTCGTTTATCAAAACTCCAAACAACACTAAACTACTTTTATTACAACTCTTTGTCACAACACAATACAATACAATCACTTAAATTTCTCCGCTAACTTTCCAACGTTCGGTACTAAACTCTCTGTAGGTACTAAAAATTCTACACTTCGACTTCCGCACTTAGCAATAACAAAGCACTCTCCACTAAGCTAGAAACTCTGATTTACTATCTGCTAAACTCACTCTACTTAGCTCTGAATAACTCTGCTTAACTCTCTGAATCACTGTCGAATAACTATCTGAATAACTCTGCTAAACTCTCTCTCTAATAACTCCTCCGAGATGAAGCGACTGCTTATATACCTGTGTACGCCCATGAAGAATCTTCGAGAGAAGCCTCGATGATGTGTATCGAATTCTCCACGCGAATTGAGAGTTCCTGGAAAAATGACGTTCGCTCTTCTTCCCCTCATATTATTCTGCGTTTATGACCGACAGAGCCGGCGCAAGGACATTTCGTAACATTATCCCCCTCTCAATTTTGATCGTCCCGATCAAACAATATCTCGTTATTCCCATTGTGACATTCGAGTCTCTTTAGGCGTACAACTAAGATGTCTAAAAGGATGGTGTACTGAGTTATACCTGGGCATGTTTGGGGTATACTTGGCGACACATGCCTACTATGATAATAAGCATCATGGCTTTTCGACATCAAATCAGTTCAGATGGCGTTTGCAACGAAAAGAGTTACAAATTTCCTAGGAAATGTATAAACGGCTGACCTGACGGCTGGCTATATTTTTACTTTTGGACGCTGACTGATCAACAACCTATATTATTTGTTTAGAATACTGGCCAAATTCCCTATAATAATTGTGTTCCTTTCATTCGATTTTGTTTTTTATGAGTATGACATTAGATTTTGCTCATTTTGACTGCTCGAATCAAAGAATATAGTTTGTCGATCGATCGGTTCACTATGCACTTCCAATTAACGTCAACTAGTGATGAAATTGAGAAACATACCACGATACGTAAAAATGACACTAATGACAGAAAAGTGTCGCCATGAAATTCTAAACAATATCGCATCGGTCCCAGCACCATCCTTCTAGACATCTTACGTACAAATTTCATTTTTGTTCTAGGCCTATGTTGAACCCTGTACACCACAACATTCATCCTACGACGAGGGTTGTACAGCTACACTCGATCTCCTTGAAATCCGCTAGTATTTGCCTTCTGAAAGGGCCGAGCTTTCATCCTGTCAATACGCTCTCCCATCTCTTGTCGCTTAACGAATGGAACTCTTCTTGATGGTTGTTGAATCCATTGGATTTGGCCAATGTTAACTCTCTGTTTGACCAAGTCAGACCTTTCAGTTATTTTCAACTCGGAGATGTCACTTTCACTTCCAATACGACACCTGGCGGCTCTCACAGGGATGGCTTGTTTTTTTTTCACCCGGGCTCGTCCGAAAACCGATGGTTGGAAGCTGCATTCAGGGACTTTATTCACTGTAGCACAAACTACTTTCTTCAATAGAGCAGGAATTCTCGCAGTTTTCGATAATCGCGGTTTCGCAAGCATCTTCCTCTGTCCTTGAGTTGAAGGGACAAATTCTTCTCCTCCAAACTTCATAATCTTTTTTTCGTTGTTGAATGAAAAGCCATAGTCACTGATCAAATCCATTCCGAGTTTAAATTCATCTTTTATGTCTGCGATATACACTGTACTTGTAATTGTAAGTCGCGTATTGATCAGAGTAATATCAGCCTTTCCTCGAAAAGGTGCATTTTCACCAGTGACTGTTCGAAGCATAGAGTTGAAAGAAACAGCTTCGCGCTTTCTGGTCGAAGGATCTCACCGCGTACCAAAGAAACTACTGCACCGGTGTCTATGATGCATGTAACGTTCATTTCATTGAATTTTCCAGGAATGTTGAGGCTATCGGTTGTTTTTGTTAGCCTGTTGACACAAATGGCCCTCGATGACTTTGACCTCGCAGCTTCTATACCATTAATAGTTGCTGATAAAATATCGAGTGGACTTATTACTTTTTCAGAATAGACATCTTCACCATTTTCATCATTAGTTGACTCTGTTGACTCTGCGTTTAAGCAAGACTGTCTACGGCAATGACACATTAACATTTGTCGCCACAACCTTTTGTACAATTACAAAAAATTGTTTTCAGCAGATCATCTGGTGCTGGTGGAAATAAAGTTGATTTGGCTGCAGTACATTATTCAATCCTCCAACCATTCTGTTCGGGATCAATTTCTCTTCCTAGCCAGGTTTGTATTTTATAACACACTCGACAAATATGTTGTTGAGCTGCTGCAGAAGTAGGTGGTAATGATGGAAATTTCACAGCTGTGTTTTGTCTTGCTAGTTTAGCAAAAGCTACAGTATCTGTAATCATCAATCGAATGTTCTGATGTTGGAGCACCGTACATTGCTAGTAAAAAATGTATTTAAGCATTGACAAGGACATCTCAAGCGCAATTTTCTTTTTGGGATATTTCTGCTGGACTCTGAATCGAGCCTTTCTTCGAACAACTTCATGATTTTGATGTATTCGCCAACAATAGATGTTGTATTATTTAATGATTCTTCATTCGCTGTTTCAACTACTAAGACGTCAGTATCATCACGTGATTGTCTTGAACCATTACCAACTTCTTTGAACTTCTCGATAAGCATTTCAATAAATTTTCTCTTGTTGAATCGATTGGATGGGAATTTTCTTGGCTGATAGGAACTTCCATCGATTCATTGATGTTCACTTCACAAGCTGTAGAAACGGCAGCGGTTCGTCGTAGTTGCTCCATCGCTCTGATATGTTTAGTGGTATCAGAGTAACCATCAAAAACGACAACAGTATTCGTACCGAAATTATCCAATAAGTGATTAATATATTCGTTAATGATAATATTAATTGTATCATTTTTTTGCCATACGATACGATGCATAAAAAATCCACCATCAATTATGTATGTTGCATTATCCCAAACTATTTGATAATCAGTTCGCGCAAAGCAATCATATATTTTCAATTTTTGAGTCTTTCTCATGCCAGAATTATCAAATAGTGCTGTCGGATATGGACTTAATTCATATTGTGAATAATCACAAAGATTTTCCTCAAATTTTTTATTCGAACTGATTGCAGTTATGAACCATAGAAGCGTTCACTGATGATAATGGAAGAACTCTGTCAGCGTTTCAATGTAACTTTGTTGAATGTCACTCCTATTATTTTTTTAATTGACTGTAAACCAATTTCTTTTCCACTATGGCAGTAGATTTCATAATAGAAAACCTCTATAATATGATTATTTTCTTCACAAAACTCCCAAGTATCAGATATAATTTCATAAGACACCTACAAACATGAATAAAAAGCATTTAGATTTCACGCCTTGGTGTACGGTACACAATATCGAATGGGAGTGCATTCTAGGCGGTTTCTTGGTGCTCTACTACGAAAACGGTTCATTTTAGAGAAGAATGGATGAGATTTTTTTTCAGATAATTTAACGAAGAACAATTTTTATAATAACCTCTATTGACCTTCGAGTAATAGGTGGCGAGATATTCGCGGAAAACTGATTTTCGTGACCTTTTGACCTTCAAAACTTTTTCAGCCGACACGATATCAACGTCGATTTTTCACATCTTCATTGAAATGCCTTAATGAGAGGGTGTGCAAAAATTCAGTTCACTAGGAATTTTTCCGAAGTCAAAACCTAAAAAGAGTGGATTAATACCACGAGTTCTGTTTCATCTTCAATCCAAACATAAAAATGATGAATCAGTAAACAGTAAACAGAACATAACACACATGTGGCTAAGCCTCCACTAATAAAAATGTATAATAGAAATAGCGGATTAAAAGTTGTAAGACAGCAGTTAGTGTAAACCTCAGAAAAAGGAATTGAAATTGCGGAAATGTGAAATTTTATTAATTGTTGTGTGCTGAGTTCAAACTATCATTGAAATAAAAGGTTTCGATCCGGCTGGGACGTAAACTGGATTGTCTTCACTTTTCACCTGTAAAAAAATATATTATATGAAAAGTGAGTGTTTTATTTCGTCAGGTATTGATGATGCTGTAGATCTAACACCCCCTTTGTTTTTCAAATGGAATCCTAATACAATCAGGACTGTATGATTTCGTTATTCTCATTGGAAATTGCTTTATTTATTGAAATTTATAATTCTATACTCAACTCAATATTTAGTCATAAATGTATAGTTTCCTAAAAAAAAACATTTCGATTAGGTTTTTCATCGAGACTATAATTGTATTATAATTATTTTTCAGAAGTCAAAGCCTATATAGATTAAAATCTATCGATTGAGTGGAGAATTGTTGCTTCATATAACACGAAGACTTGTTTGTTTGTATAGTTTCGAACTTTTGGAACTGGAGACATGCATTTTTTTCAGACCAAGGAATCAAAAACGATTTATGAAGACAAATTCAAGGGCATGATGACCCAATCAGTACTGGTGGATATCACTGGTGATAGCATTCCTGACATAGTTACAGCTATGTTCAATTCCAGTTTGGTTGCAATCGATGGACGAACGTTCACACAAATTTGGAATTTCACCATCCCTGGTCCACCATCTGAGACAAATATCAGCCCGACACCTGCTTTCTTCAATTATGATAATATCACGGATTTTCTGATAGTTTATCGGAAATATGATGAAATTTTCAACAGCAACTATACAGAAGTGAGTAAATATTTGCTTAATTCCTTCGAACATTTCGACAAACAAATCTCTAGAAATATCCTAACGCGCCCAATGAAATATTCATTTATTTTCACCAGCTTTTCTCAATCCAAACTGTTTTCATCAAATTACATTCCTGATTTGATTTTCAGTCATTATATGAATGTTTGAATCGATGGTTAGTCGATTACGAGAACTTGAATTGTCTATAGTATTCAGATATACTTGAATTCATATTAGAATTATTAGAATTATTAGTATTAATTTTCAACAGATGGTAGTAGTTTTCTCCCACTCAGAGTTCCTTGTCGGTGATGGCTCTCATCACATCTGCTTCTGGATGTTACGTAATGGATAATTTTAATTATTGTACTGTCACCTTTTTTTTAACGAATGTGACATGTTTACACATTTTACCAACAATTTGGGTACGACTTGAAGTCGTTCGAAGTGAAAACTTAGAATGATAATAATTTTGTAACTTTTCTCTGAAGATGATAATAAACATTGAAATTTTGAAAAAATTTGATGAGTACACTTCCGTTCTGCCGTTCACCCGAAATACTTTCCATTATATATATATATATATATATATATATATATATATATATATATATATATATATATATATATATATATATATATATATATATATATATATAAAACGGTTGACTGGATGGTACATTTGAACATGATGAAAATCATGATATTGGTGAGCAGCATGAAGAATTGTCAATGTGTGATTAAAATTACGGTAGGTTGTAACGAAGAAATTTGCAAATATTCGAGAATTAATCTGTAAGGTTAGTTTTGGAAATAATTTGGAAAAAATCTATATGACGTTTAGTTATCGATTTTCACTAGATCATTATCCAGTGGCAACAAATAAAAATGAATATAACTTACAAGGCTAATGTCTGTCTTTCATTTATAGTTAATCTCTTGATTTCTATTAGGGTTCTCTTTGTCAGATGACTCCCTGGTTAACATCTTCACTGATTGACCATCGTATGAACTATGAATAAAAAAATCAACTGTATAAACAAAAAAACAGACATCAACCATTCAACTGAGATTAATTTCTATTTGTTGTTACTGGATAATGAGATAGTAAAGATCAGTAACTAACGTCATGATCAATATAATCATAGATTATTCCAAATTATTTCAAAAACTATTCTCTTAAATCAATTCTTCATTTTATTCCAAATATCTTCGTTACAACCTACAAACCCTTAGCAAAATATTCACAAAACACATCAATGGTTGTACCACGGTTGGAAGGTGTTCATTTTCAAGTACTTCTTGTTTTATTTTCTATATATATATATATATATATATAAAAGCATACAAAGTTAGTTACCATTGTGTTTTTAGAAAAATTTCAATCTATATTTAATGTTTATTTTTCATCTCCACATTCATTTTGTACTTTTCTCTGAGTAGTAGTTTCTAACATTCCTTCAATCTGATGAACGAATCAATTTCCTTTTGAATTTTCCTATGATGAAAAAATATTATTATTATTGAAAAATACTGGGAACCTGAATTGAAAAATCACTTCGGTTTGCGCGTATCTAGTAGAAAACTAATTCATTCATAATCATCTCGACTACTGAAATGAACAGCATAGGCTCAGTATCCGTGCAAAAATTAAGCAGGAGTTGATTAAATCCGTTATTATTACTTCCACCTGATATATAATAATGAAGTTTTCTGATATATGCCCAACTTCGTTGATATTTCGATATTCCAGACATTTATCATCGATGGAAAAACAGGAAAATCTATCTACAGCCCAATAACAGGCAGTGTTCCAACCCAAATGAGTGGTCTAGTGCTCAGTTTTGAGTCCCACGGATACGACATGTATTTATTTTGGACTCAAGAATGTGGAAATGCAGACATAATGAAAAAAGTCGGCGCTCTGAAAAGTAAATACAAAATATACCCATATTTGAGAAGATTAATACAGACTTTTCTTCAGGTAGCAGCGATGCATACGATGATTGCAGGAATCATTTCAACACCACAAGTATTTTGAAGTTAAACGCGCTGAACCAATTCCATCAGCCTCCAGGATTTGTTATTTATAATTCAGGTAAGATTGTAACCTTTCACTTCAACCTACAATGGGATTAGGAAGTAAAGTTGATTGTACTCGTTTTCGACACTGGACGTGACAACCAGAACTACGTCACGAGCTGGAGCCCGTCCAGCAAAAAGCCCACATCAGGGCCGCAGAATGTTCTATACTCCGGCGGCGACATATGGATGAGCCAACGCGTGGGGTCTTCTTCAATAACATTGAGGACCTCGGTTTATTCAAAAGCCTGACATTCGCATTCCTCAGGTCGAGTGGGCTGAAGTCGGAGACTGAGGGTTTCATAATGGCTTGCCGGGATGATGTCTTCAGCACCCTGGTCTATCAAAGTCGCGTGATGGGTATAGAGGTCCCTGATACTAGCTGCAGGGCATGTCCAAGGGCACCCGTAACTATAATGCATTTGCTGTCAGGATATCCATCATATGCGTTTCGGCCTATATCCAGCGACAGAACACGGCGAGTGTTGTCTTACCATCTTAGACACCCGTATGATATAGACCAGACACCAGTGCCGCCTTATGCTCCAGGGGATATTGGGTCCGTTTCGGGAAATGAAAAGTGCCGAATATATTGGAACTATTCATTCCCCACCCCAGGCAGATACAAGGCGATAAGCCTGATGTAGTCCTTCTAGACCACCAGATTAAGACGATATTTGTTGTGGAGTTCTCGGCTCCATGTGAGGCGAATATTATCCGAAAAGAGGGGGAAAAGCGGACAAAATATCGAGATCTTCTCTTCCATTCGATGGAAACGATTTTTTTTATGAGTTTCTCATTGTTACTTTTTCTGTGATCCTGAATGTCAGGCTCCTCAGTTTTCCTGATACCTCACAAAAATGGAGTAAGATTTGAGTCATTCACTAGAAGGTCATAATATCAATATAATCGAACCGGACGATTAGAAAATATAGTCAATTTGATCCGAGAAAAAGGTCATTTCAAAATCTAGGCTCCCTGAGATAAAATTCAAACAGAAATTCACAATTTTTTTTTCATGGTTCACTTGCATTGCATACCGTATTTGTTGGATTGAGAGCATTATAACAAGAAGGGGTAATAGAGAATTCCAACAGTCCTTGGTCGTCGCCCGTAGTAATGGTAAACCAGAAGGATGGATCAACAAGATTATGTGAGGACTACAGAAAAGTCAACGATGTCACCTAGAATAAACGACATCCTGAACGTACATGGTTCTCAACGCTGGACCTGGAGGTCCATCCCGACGGTAAGGGGAAAACGGCTTGTTCGACCGGCAATGGACCATATCAGTTTCGAGTCATGCCGCTTGGACTTTGCTATGTTTCTGCCACCTTTGAACGGTTGATGGAACATGTACTAAAAGGCACCACATGGAAGACATGCCTGGTCTTCGTCGACGACATCTGTCTGAACCCCAAGAAATGCATCCCCTTTAAACCTGAGGTCAACTTCCTAGGACACTTCGTGTCCTCATCGGGACTGCGACTGATCCGGACAAGATCAGGACAGTAAAAAAAGGCTGCAACCGCAAAACAAGCACGAAGTCAGAAGCTTTCTGGGACTCTGCAGCTACTACCGACGATTTGTCGAGGAATTTGAAAAGGTAGCAAGACCCTTGCACACCTGTCGGAGGACAGAGCATCCTTCTTCTGGTCACCGGAGTGCCAGCAAGCTTCCAGTACCCTTAGGAGACACCTGGCTATTGCTTCAGACCTGGCATACCCGAAGAAAGATGTTTTTTTCATCCTTGACACTGATGCTTCCCAGTATGGCTTAGGAGCTGTTCTATCCTAGGTGTAAGGCGGCGAAGAAGTCATTATTGGCTATTTCAGCAAAACGTGCTAACATACGAGTTGGAGATAGACCATCGCAAAGGAGCAGTAATGGAAACGCACATAGTCTCTCAAGAAGACCTTGTCTGGAGAAGTGCAGCAAGTTTTCCTACACCTTATGGTGAATTCCTTTGGCCAATATATTCATTTCTGCAATGAGCTCTTCAGACGTTTCTGTTTCGGTTGCCAAAGTGGTATCATAAGCATATAAAATTAGATGTATTTTGCTGATGTATTTGAGATGATCGTTTATACACAGTAGAAAAATTAGCGGACCAAAAATCGATTCTTAGGGTACACCAGCCTTTATATCATATGGGAGAGATCTCTGGCTGTTAATTCTGAAGGAAAGAAACGGAAACCCAGTTCCTTCAGTTTACTAATTGATTGAGTCGACAGTTCACCTTTGTAGAGAGACAGTCGAAACCCCCAGAGTTAAAATTTTCCAGAGAGCTTATAGCATCGAATACATCTTCAGGTAAAATGAGTTTGAAATAGAAAGTATTCTGTACGTACGTACGTGTAATCATTGAGAGATGTGCTGTTGAAGTGACCGTTTATCATATGTTTCACATTCGTAAAAAAAATCAGCAAAATCATTGCCAATTTCATAATTGTATCATTAATTAATTGTATTATTAATTGTAGTATTTCATAACTGAATTATTATAATTGTATTATTATTTCATTAAGCTGAACACTATTCATTTCAAGACTTTATGTACCGAAAGGAGATTGCTGAAGGTGCTCTGGTTTTTTTCTCAAACAACAGGTCCATGAACATTTTTGTGGAAAAAATGCAGTTTGAGGAATCATTTTTTCTTTTCCATGTAAGCAGGGGATTAGCTGTTTCAGCTAGACTCCTTCTTTTTTTGTCAAATGTACCTATCAACAGAAAGTGTTTTTTTAAAATATTATAATGGTGATTTTTCAGAAGATGTCACTTCTCTTTTGATTCGAAGGTACATGGAAGAATTTTTCATTCCAGATATTACATTTAAGTTTCGTATTGATAAAAATCACGAAGTTGTAATCAGGTTTTGCAGACGTTTATTATGTATCTCATTTTTATTTTCTGTATTTTCTGTGGAATTTATTTCACGTAGGGAGAGAAAGATCTTGCTGTTCCTAAGTTTCTTCTTCTATAGAGTTCCTCTCAAGTTAGTGTGGCCGAATGTCTGAACCAATCATTTCATCAAGTAGCGATTCTTTTGAAGATCCTCTTCATGTTGCCCAGTTCCTTGTCGAAATTTGCAAACACTGGCCAGAGTGAGTTAATTTCCCAAATATCTCTAGTCCTTTTCACCTCCACGTCGACAAAGAGCAGTTTCCTTCATTGGGGATTTCATGGTGGCCCTCGCTTCGTTAAAAAATTCTGGGAAGGTCGAATTCGGCATTTCCAATGATTCATACTATGAACGTATCACCTACATATCCCAACCAGACGTAGGGCTTTTCATGAACGTATCCGCTGGCAAATTCATTCAATCATTCCATGTTTATATTGGTAGTTCTCGACTCCTTTCAAGAATTCGACAAAATGTCTACAATTCTTAACCAAGGACGAGAAATTTCCTTGTAGTGGCTGAGGGATTGGAAGACAAAATCTCGTCTATGGGTTGTTGAATACCTGGAACTGATGATCGTCCTAGAAGATATTCCTCTGTCACTGGAAATGGTCGAAAACTCATGACGATGTTAAACGAGGTCTGAACTTCGCAATCGTACCCAAAGCAACATCCACATTAGCGTTGATCAGCGAGTTGTTTCATCGACAGAATCCAGACGGAGGTGCCCAAGTGGAAGACAAGAGAATAGATCGATCGTGCACCACACCGACGTCGAACATCATCTGACAAGATCAAGAAGCATTAATACGTTTAGGGAGGGATGAGACTTTAATAATCATACCCGCAGACGAAGGAAATGCCACAATGATGATGGACACTGACTAGTATGAAACAAAAATCAAGGAAGTGCTGTGGAAAGGATTGACACTTTGGTACCTACAGACCCCAACCCAACGATGGGAAAAAGGTCTATCTTACAATGAAGAAGTATCAAGTTTCATTTCAAGGAGAGTTCCACACTACAGGTTTGCAATTCACAAGACGAATGTATCTCTTAGGCTGATCATCAGCTCCAAGATCTGCAACTATTAGACGCGATTTAGATTTTTTTTACTAAAGATGATATACTAACAATGGGTAGACCACAATCACCGATAGTAACAAACATACTCTTGGTATGGTTCAAAGCATTCGCCATAGGACATGCTCAGGTATACGAGGCTTTAGTGACATATTAAGCAAATACTTGAAGCTGAAACTATTCGTAATCTGCAAGAAATTTCACGTGCTACCTACTTATTTAGGGGATACTTCATGTAAATCTCGGACTTTGCATTTGTTGGAACATAGTGTATACTTCCAAACAGTATTTCCCAAAAATTTGTGTCATACTCATGTTGGAACTATTGTTGTATATAACTGTAATGGACATACTGTAAAAAGTTGGTTTCTATTACATTTTTTCGCAATACATTCGTGCAAGTTGTGAGTTACTTTGTATCTTTTGAAATAGTATACCTTCATGCTTTTTGTGATTCTGGAAAATCGGTCCAAAAAATCTGTTACTGACGCTCGGGCTAAGAAGATGCCACTCCTCTGATTGCGATACTAAAAAGGCATAATCATAGTATGGCCCCACATAAATGCTAAATTGAACCCCCTTATAAGACATGAACAACATGAGGTGAACTATTAAATTCAATGTGAATAGAATTACCTTTTTCGACGTGGCTGTGAAGAAGCCTGAGAATATTTGGCAAACATATATGTCTATAGGAAACCAACTCACACTGAAGCATAGCTTAAGTAGCAATCCAATCATGATCAATGTTCGAAGAGAGGAATACCTTACTGTGATTGATTGGCAGGAAGTCTTTGCAAGAACCATAGAAACCCCAAAAAAGATACGTCGGAACAACAAGTTCTATTATGCATTATCAAGGCAAAAGAAGAACAAAGCAATCTTCTTCAATGAAACAAATGTCATTTTGGACAAAAGTGAAGACGTTTTCGTGAATATCTACTCTAAATGTATTTTTTTGTTTTTCTTAACATTGAAAACTTTTTAGCGGAAAGAGAACAGATAGAGTTTAGCGGAATTAAATCTGCTACGAAGCAGTTGAAAGAGTATTACAGAGCGCATCCAAAAATAAACATTCAAGCACTTGGCCAAAGCGAAGTTGACGAAAACTACAATGGTGATCCTAGTCCTCCAAAAATTCAAAAATATGGTTTATCGAGTTTCAGACACAAAGATCATAATGCAGGTTTGATCAAGAGCTACATAAATGCACCTGATAATGAAAACAATAACGCTGAAGATCAGGTAAGTTGGTCTCCCCCATAAAAAATCCAAAGAAAGTTTTAGGCGGTCACGTCTATTTTCGGAGATACAGGTAGGTCCATTTTGTTGTGAAACCTCACAATTTTTCACATCAGATTTCTATTGCTTGTGGAACACAAAATTTGTCCCTCTATTGATCATTACACCACACACGCCCTCATTTAATTGTTTGTAACACTTCCAAGCAGAAAAAAATATTATTTTTTCAAAAAATCCAAACTTCTTCAAAAGTCAACATAAATATATTTAGTTCTCAACAATAACAATGAGGGCGGCAACATTGCAAATAAAGCGGTATTTACTGTGATTGAACTATGCCATACCAACGAATTGGTGACAACTTGAAGAGAGTTAAATTTTTTGAAACAATAATGATTTTTCCTGGTTGAAAATGTCGAAAATGAGTAAATAAAGGCGTGTGTGGTGTTTTGATGAAACGAAAGACACATTTTGGGTGTTTTTCAAGACAGAAATTTTACATGAAAAATGATGAAGTTTTACAACAAAATGGACTTTCATCTCCGAAAATAGAAGTGAGGACAGGACATTCATCCCGATAAGATTATTCGTATGTTGCAAAATAGATCACATTTTCAACTTTTGTTGAAGTAACGTTTCAATAAATCAATTCATCAACTTGTCAACTTTTTTATCAAACAATGTTGTATATAAGAAACATCAACACCCACTACTATTTTCAAATGTTTTTATTCCTACTACCCAAAACTTATTTCTATTTTTCATCAATACCAAAATTATTGGGTTAGTGCTACAAATACAACAATTAATGTTTTGGCTATCTTATATATCATCATATATCCACATAATTTTTCACTGAATAATTTTGGTTGAAATCTGAGGGATCATTCACGAAAAATATTTGGCTTTCTTGTATGATAGTCATCTAACCCCTGAAATTTTATGTTTTTACGATATACTCAGATGGCTAATCGTTGTTTTAGTAGATCTATTCAGATATACGTACTCGCTTGGGTGAGCGATGGTGTGAAGCTACTATCCTGGGGTTTAATCCTAGGAAAGGAAATTAACCCAATGTCATCAACTCTAGGCTTTCAAGTAACTTTATAAGGTGTAAACATAAATCAAGTCTCCACATCCCAGAATTGATATTCAACACAAACTCAAATTTTGTGAAGCTGCTACCATCATCTGATACAGCTGGCCAACATTTCCTGAGAATATACCATCGGGTACATAACGAAGGATCGGTTGATCTGAGTCTATAATGGACTCATGCCAACCACGACGACGAAAGATGATTATCAAATTCATTTCTTTCAGGTTCATCACAAACTGATGCGCGTATGTTGCAAAGAGGCAGTCTTTTACTGTAAGAAGGGAAAGATGAGGTCAACGAGCTGCTTTCATTCACAGATTAAATTGTTGACAATTCACTACCACCAATCCCTCCTGTGGAACGTGTTCACCTAGTCTAGCCCCATTTTTATTCTATTAGGAATATTACTCGTAGTTTCCTCACATTTTCGATAACATTTTTATTGGGAGGCATTGTTTATCTTGATAATGAATAAATTAGAAAATAGTAGTCACCGTTTCGCTGAATTCTGTTGATAGATTACCCATTGATATTCAGCCTATTGGTACAAAGAAGTACTCGGAATTCCATATGAAGTGAATTTATGAATTCAATAACAAACAAGGAAACTCTCGACTTTAGATCTGATTATTTAAGACCTGTGTTTTGTAGAAAATTGAATCCTCCATAATTCATATATTTGGTATTTTCAGTTGAAATTGAGTTCAGGTATCGTAATTTCTTGCTGTTCATAGTAGTGAGGAGGTGAACATTTTCCGAAAGTTGGATTCATACCCCTTTTCTCCTCTCCTACAGTTTTTTAACGGTAGGTTGTACAGAACAATTTCAAAATTTTGGGAAATTCAGCCATCTACAACTTTGTGAAGGAAAATGGACTGGCAAGGAGAAATAAAACACTGACAGAGTTATAAATTGAGGATGACGAAAACTTCTATCAGTTATATCTAATTCTTCATATACGTACCCAATTACCTTACCTTTTTATGGTACACCCCCCTTCAATGAAGTATTGGTTATGATACAACTCGTGACATGTTTCAGATACAAAAAATTACCGACACAGACTATGATTGGGAGCAGAACCAACAGCCACCGATGTTGAATGAAATCAGAAAAATCAAACCCAATTTCGATGACTACCAAATCGACGACTATAACCAAAAACACTTATCGATGAACGAAGACTCGGATATTTCTAGCAGGGACCCTAGGAGTAAAGATCACAAGACGAAGAACCACACTTCAGAAAATATATCGAAATCAAGAAAAAAAGATCTGTTTGGTGAAAAAAATAGTCTATACGATTACCGAAATGTTCGGTTATCTAGAAATAGGCTGTTGCATGATGTCGACTATGTTCCTACGGAAATACTAAAAGACACCTTTGTGAAAAATGAAGAAAGGCGTCTGAGAAAATCAAAATTCCAACAGAGAGATGTCAACACACACACAGATAAAATTAAAGAAAAGAAAGAAATACAGAAAATCATTGATAAAGAATTGAAGGAATCCAAAAAAATGTCTACGACTTTGTGGGATCTAGAATCTGAGAAGGAAATGAAGGACTGGGTGGACGGAACTTATAGAGGAAAGAGAAATATCAACTACAGCTTCATCAGTACTGCAAAAATCACTTCGGTTGGTGAGTAACCGTTTATATAAACACAATAGGAAAAAGTTTTATTCTGTGTAAGAGGCATATTTTGTGGGGGACATGCGTAGCGAGATTTTGCTAAGCGAAAGTTTCCCAGCACGTTACATACAAGAATTCTTTTTTTCATGATCAAAGTATCTCTTTATCGAACGTCAAAAGTATATAACGTTTTGTGAATGATATCAAACATTGTCGTTCTTCTCCTATTTGTAATAATGATTACCAGAGCCTGACCCGACTGGAAGGATTTGGACGATAATGAAAGAATAATAATGCAAAATCGGACCGGCAGCTAATGCGCATTCAACAGATAGATTCATTTTCCTTCTGGTGTTGGCTGTGGGCCTGCTAGACTAACCATTTAGAAGCCCCCAAACTCTGGTTCCTATCACTAGTATCACAACCCTATTCGAAAAACGGTCGAGGGCATGTTGAAGGGGCTCAAACAGGTAAACAGCCCCCTGACAACGGACAACGTTTCGAGGGCCAAAGAATTGAGAGACGATCCGATGCGGTGCTACGAGAGGAGGGTGCCCACCGGAAATGTTTGAATGGAGGAAATGTGGTGCGTGGCAGACCTGGGGCATGACCATTTTCCGGCCAAGATATGAGAAGTTATGTATATCACATGCAAGCCACACCTCAGCCGGTTGAGCTAGCGGTAGAAATACTGCCAGTGGAACTGGGAGAGGAAAGGCTGCGCCTGGAAACACTGAGAACCCAGAACGTCGAAACAGTGAAGGCCCTCAGGACTGAACAACTGACCTGAATAGATTCAGAGGTGCGTAGTGCCATAATAGAAGAAACTGACATCTGGCAGATCATCTGTGCGCTGTATGTATCTGCTCAGGGTCTCTTTTCGAGAGAAGGGGAAAGTAGAATAGACTTTGACTTCTGCAGTTAGTTTGAGCGGCGCATACATAAGATGGGGCTAGGATCAAGTTGGCGAAACATTACGCGTCTCGTATCCAATATGTAATGAACTACTTAGCGGCTGCGAGGCCATTCACGTAAGCAGTGCGGCAAATAGCAGCGCGAAGTAGCATTTCCTCTAGAAGATACGAATGCTAGGGACGGCAAAAAAGTAGCTAGCGAGGCGAGCGCGGGCTTTCGCAGAGAACAAACAGTTCTGCGAGAAGCCCTCTCGCCTATTCCAATTACCTCCGCATGCTGTGGATAATCCACCGGCTGCTGTTTGTGCGGAAATCCTTCTGGAAAGGTATCTACGGGCATCCGCAACCACTCGACCGAGAGCCTCCAGCCCTGACGAAGTTTGAAGCTTTATGTAAAAGGCTTCTACAGCCTGAGCCCGACCAAGCACCCACTATTTCATTTCTTCGATGAATCTTGAATCTATAATGGTTTTTTTGAGGGGCGAATCGTGCTAATTTCGAAGAACAGTGATTTATCAGACACTAACAATTACAGACCGATGGCGTGCTTGCACACGTATTTACACGCATCTTGAATATGCGAACTCGCCACGCAGTTGACCTGGACTGCAATTCTTGAAATAAATCCGTATACAACTTTGTGTTGTGTTGCAGTTCAACACATTCGTATGAAAATGAAATCCATATGACCCTGGTATCGAACAAATATGAGCAAAAAATGGGCGAAGAGAAGATCTGTGGGCGGTGAGGAGAACTTGCTGATCGATAGATGTATCACGCAAGACTCCGTCCAGTCTAAGCGGAATTTTCCTATGTACTGGATGTTTGGGCAAAAACAAAGTTTTTGCCACCAACATACTTGTCATCCCGATTCTACTTTACTTCTCTGGAGTAGCTGAATGGATTCAGAAAGAGTTGCAGCAACTTGATGTAAAAATTCGTAGAATGATGGTTGATTAGAGGTTGAGGTTGATTAGAGCCTGTGAAGTCATCAAGAGTTTTGATACCCTTCACTGCATGATCCGACATCATGAAAATCCTCATGGCAGGTAGAGCTGAAGTGCTCATTGTGCCAAGACGGTGTCTTCTATACCCTTGTCTACCAAAGCAGTGTAATGGGTATGAAGTATGATTTGCTGCCATCTTGTGCGGTTTATGCAGTCTCGGCCTATATCCGCGGCCATAACACGTCTTCGGCACTCGTATGAAATAGACAGGAGATCGGTACTCCCTTGTATATTACATCGAATATGTTGTGGAGAATGAAAGGTGTCGAAGTCTTTGGAACGCTCCATTCCCCATACTCTGGCAGATGCAAGCCAATGAGCCTGATATAGGCTCGAATCGACCACCAAAGTCAGACAATATTCGTTATTGAATGTTCGGCCCTAGCCGAAACGAGTATCGTCTGAAAAGAGGAGGAAAAACGGATGGGGTATCAGAATTTACTATACAAATTCTGCAGGCTCCACCCGGACTGATCTGTCAGATTGGTGGTTCTGAATATATGTGTTCTCAGTTGTTCCAGTTCAACGCTACTCTCGGACCCCAAGACCTTACACGATTAGTCATTATGATTCATAGATGTGAAATATCTTCTCATCCCAATTTTCACTTGGTCACAAGATTGATATCTTTCATGTGCATAGGCGAAATGTTATTCGAATCACTATTCAAGGATAAATTAGTTATCTGTCAGATAGATGGAGGAAATGAGAGGGTAAGCGTGAGTAATAATCGGCAGCGGTAAAGATGAAAACTATAAGTTATTTTTATCTTATATCTCGCTTTGAAAAACCGATCCTATTTCGGAGAAAGAAGTGCTTTGTCCGCCCGTCATTCTTCATGCTCGCCACAAAAAGCATCACGTTTTTTCCTAATAACACAATGTGCTATTTCTTGACTTTCGAATTGATGATGAAGAATTGTGTTTGCAGATTTTTTCAATATTGAAGTATGTTCACTAAGTTTGTCAGTTCAACGTTTTCTGTGCTTCGAGTAATTTCGAACTTGAAAAGGCTGAAAAATACAGAGCCCAGTCTCAAATCAAGGATTTTTCTTGCATTGAGTTATTTTCGAGTGGAAAATAAATCTTAACCAAACGTTGCCTAGGAATATAATTGTGAAATAACCTAGTAATCAATTCCGAAATCATCATCACAATGTAAAAACATTCGGCCTAGTCGGTGGAAGTACTTGAAGACTGGCGATAAATCAAATCATCTTTCGAACAATTTGTTCAGGCCAGTCTCAACTACCTCCACAGTTTGTTTCGGGCTTGCACCTGTCAGAAAACAATTACTTTCCTGTCTAATACCACGAAGGGCGTTGGATTATCTTAGACCGCTGCCAGTGGTGTTCTTTACAGAAGAAAATCCCGTACATGCTTCTGGCGATACAAATGCCGGAATTTATTTCGAAGGTTATATATGTTGAAATTAAAAGTACAAAATTATCAGCATTGAGACTTACAACAATATGAACAAAGTATAATTTTCAAGGTGCTGTGGTTGATTCTTTCAACATGACTAATGGTACAAATTCAATAGATTTGGTTTTTATTAAATACTGGATACCTACCTCGATTGGGCAGCAAGAAATGTTGAAGCAAGATATCAAAGAATGCATTGAAGACAAAATGAAGGAAACTTCAGGAGGTAATGAATTGACCTAATTGAATATTTTAACCTTACTATCTACTCATTCACAAAAAGACTGCACATTTATCAAATATTGAACACATATGAATTCACCCCATCAACTGCAAAAATTGTTATTATCATTCCGTTTCGAACACATATTTCCATTGTTTTAATCTGAGTCCTTTTCAAGTGGTGATAGATTAAATATACACCGTCTATTAAACATACTGAATTCAATTGAACCTTCACTCTTCAACAAATTCATAAATACAAAAAATGGTAATTGAAGAGGGGAGTAGTGTGTAGAAAAGTTATGAAAGCTGTGGAGTATTGAAAGAGAAATAGAAAAATATATGAAAGTGACTAATGTTTATCGAATTTATAATCTGATAGTTGAATAGATATGAAGAATAAAATAGAATAGAATAGAATAGAATAGAATAGAATAGAATAGAATAGAATAGAATAGAATGGAATGGAATGGAATGGAATGGAATGGAATGGAATGGAATGGAATGGAATGGAATGGAATGGAATGGAATGGAATAGAATAGAATAGAATGGAATGGAATGGAATGGAAAGGAATAGAATAGAATCGAATGGAATAGTTTTTTTCTTTTGTATATTTGGTTTCAATTCCCCAGACTACTTTTTTACACATATTGCATTCGATACTTTTGGTTACAAATGTGTTCTTTCATCTAGGATGATGCCCAATTGAGTCACCCAAATCAGATCTTCTGGTGAAGGGAACTGTCACAGCTTTGCTGGGATACACAATCATCTACTCCCTCTAGTACAAACTGCGAACATCGTCCAATGTTCTTTTGATGATATTAAAAGCTACTCTTCCAGATGTGGTCCTTGTCAAGATGACAGGGTTATATGCATGAGCTTGCAGCATCACTTCTTTATATCACGGACATTAAGCAACCCTGCGGGCAACCCCTAATAATTTTGAGCCTGATGGCCCCATCTTGGAGAGTTTTATCAGCTGTTCCGTTGATAAGCGTGGCGTAGATCTAGCCAATAATATTTGATTCTTTGCCCTTCTCAGCCAAAGCTGATTCGATAGATTTCGGTAGTGTATTATCAAATGCTCCTTCGATATCGAGGAATGTGGCCACTGCTTAAATTTTTGTTCGTTGAGAGATTTGGTGAATTTTTCCATGAGGTTATTTAGTGTGTGTGTGTGAGTGTGTGTGTGTGTTACTTAGTGGTTTATCCGCCATGTTTTTTTTTGTTATTAGCTTCGAAGACGTCCAATTTTAGAATGCTCGAAACTCAATCTCAAAATGAGTGCTCATAATATCCACAATAGTTTTCAATTTCAGCAGTAATGATTGACCAAAAACACTGATAATTACCAATTTCCGTCAACACATACTCTCAGCATTCATGGGCATTCGATCATGAATATTTTTGTTGTCTTTCTTGTCAAAAATATTTTTGACTTTGAATAACAATCATTACTTTTATATCGATTTTGGTTTTCTTCCACTGAATAGGAACTTTACCACTCACATGTTATTTTTCACACTTCTTGATACTGTCGTACTCTTAATGTTGTTCATTCGTCTTTCGTTTGTAGATCCCAGTAGAGTTAATTCAATAGATAATTGAATCTTTTTATGTTTTCAGATGAGTGTGGTAGTTGATTAATATTGAACTGTTTCAGATGAAGCTGTACACAAATATCAAAAAACAACAGACGCAGAACAGAGAGCTCTATTCGAGAAAGAATGTGTCGAAGAACAGGAGAGTCTTAAAGAAGAATTCGACTATTTTCAGCAGTTGTACCAATTACAGTTAGGACAAATGACTGTGTATAGATTAAGGGTAGAATGTAAGTGTGTGAACATGAAAAAAAATGAAAGATGTGTCAATATTTTACCCAAAGACAAACAAAATTGGCCAAGTTATTTGGGGAGGGTTGGAGATGGGGTTTTTCCAGTCAGGGGTTGAGACAAAAATAATTATAATATCAATTGTTTGTTTGATTGCGATATGAAAAAATGTTATTTTTTAAGTAAGTTTAGTATCATATCTACTTTGCATTTCGTATATTGTTCTACCATTAATAGAGCGGAGTGGGAATCTGTGGATATTAGGGTGCGTTCTTATATATTTTTTTGTACAATATAACAATAGAACAAATTCTTATGTCTGATAAATATCGAAGGTAGTGAAGAAACTAATCGCATAAGAGAGTAATTAACGTGGTATCAGTAAACGAGAGTAAGGAAACTCATTAATTACCATTTCCATACATTTTTCACAAAAAAATATTTTTCTTCTAATTAAAAAAATCAGAAATTCGATAAACCAATTGAATCATGCATTTCGACAGAATATTGAGAGTGAGCAATAATAAATTTCTTAGAATTTATATCAGAATTCAAATTGAAATAATCTTTATTTTAAATAGAGAATTCGGGCGAACATTTCATGTTCAATTAGAATTCAGGATTAAGAAGAAAAATTTTCAACAGAATGCTGATTACAATTATTCATCATGTATTTTCTCAATCAGAATATAATTATAAGCCGAGGACAAATATGTAAAAGGTATCTTGATCCTTATTCTTCTCATAATAATGCGTTTGCCTTGAAATTATAGAGGCCTCGTTTGTTTTTATGAGCGAACTTAAAAAAAAGACTAGAGTTGAGACTGAGAAAATGTATTTTGTCAATAAGGTCAAGTATTTATGTCTCAGCCTAGATGATATCAATGGAATGATTGCATTTGAATTGAAAAAGGAATGAAAAGTGTCTACCCGAATTTCATTTTTTAAAAGTCATTAACATTCTGGAGGAGGTAAAATATTTAGTGACTCTTATCAACACACCAAAGTATTTATTCATATACCTGAATATATTACTCATCTGTATAAAGTCTACACTGAAATGTTTGATAGGTATATCATACCATTTTCACCACTGATGATGACAGTGATATAAGAAAAAATAATGGTAGTGAAATAATGAAAAATATTCGGTATTGCTATTTGAAATAATTAATTAACAACCATTTCAATTCAATGAATGTGAACAAATGCTTTACTCTCGTTTCATCTCTTCCTTAGGCTATATTCGCGAGTGCGAAATCAACTTGTGAATAAATAATTTCAATTCGAGAATTTGAGCTATGAAAATGAAAAATCATGCAAAATCATAACAAGTTGAATTCCGGAAGGTATGTGCATGCTCTCAAAAAAGTGAAAATCACCAATTATTAAGAACTAGCTGAAAAGACCTTTCACAATAATGTGATTATGCGCAGTCACAAAATTTTAGTTGAAAGCTGACGAACTTTACAACTTGTTGAGTTAACTTCCTGAGTAACTCTGTGGAGTGAATTATGAGAAATTGTATTGCACGAATCCGCCTACTGTGTGGAGGAAATGTTTGTTGGAAAACGTTGCATGAAAACAGTTGCTTATGTTTTTAATATTCCAGCCATTAAATTTCATTCATTTATGCCATCATAGACAATAAACATTAATATATAATCGACTGTGTTATGGAGATTTTCAATCACGGGAATTTTATATTATGATGTATAATTTATGATTAGTCGTGTTGTGTGAGCTAGCTTGAAAATATATCAGAGGATTATTCTATTGATATCCAATCTCTAAAACCAACCAACTGAATTGGGCTATACCTACTAGAAAAAAGTTTTATTTTTTGTCAAGCTCTCGGCAATCATCATTGCCTTCCCAGGACAATTAAACTATATATATCAATACAATTATGTGATGAGGTAATGGAATAGTAACTTATTACTAGCGTGAAATTAAATGAAAATGAAGGAACAAGAAATCGAACATGGAAAAATAAAACTAAAAAGTGACGTATGGTTGTCAATTACTTCACGTTCTTTTTATATAAAAAACTATATAATTGAGTTTTTGTTTATTATATTGTAATAATATGAATTGGACATTTTGATGAAAAACAAATATACAGTTATAAACCGGGCATCTTTTTTACAAAATTTCATTTTCTTGGTTCACAGCTTCTTTTATAAAATAATATATTTTATTTATTATTGAACATTAAACAAAAGATAATTATTCTAAATTAAAACTAGTAAAATTTCTCTTAGGACAGAGGTATAAACTCGCAAAAAAATGAAAAACATTGATAAAAAAAATGATTTTTACAAAAATCGCGATATTAAAAATTACAAATTAGACTTGCAGTTTATACAGATATGTGTTGAACATTCACTACAAATCGGCTTAGTACGAATGAAAGGTTCTTCTTTTTAGTCGTGAAAGACAAGTGTGGCAAGTTTTACTTTTTTCAAGTTTCTCCCCTTGCGCCGTATCTGTGTGACGTTCACTGGGCTCGTAAACACTTTCGTTTCGCTCACAGTATTTTCGTCGCTTTGGATCGCAATTTCCGTTTCAATATCATCCAACCACTTTACAGCAGTTTAACAGAATTGGTATACGTGAAACCAATGATTTTTGAAGGATCGGCACCACAATCAGTCATAATAAAAAAAATGGATAACAAACACGGCAAAAATAAGTTATACTAATGCTTTTCTGAGGTCACTGTTCCATCCCTGAACAAGTTATAGATTAATTTTTCCCTTTTAACGGCGCCTCTGTGTGTCGTTTTCAACTGCGAGACCCTTATTGGTACGTCCACCTCTCAAAAAACATAAGTGTGTCCAGGTATTCACCGAAGTGGTTGCGCGCGCGGAAGAGATACTAGGACTCATCGACAACGTCGATACCAGATATCACTGAAAAAAGTACATTACAATCCACGCCTTGTTGATATCATTTAACAAGTTTTATTTGTATCAATATACAATTTTTGCAAGAAGGTTCATCAACTGGTACCGAAAAGAGGCAAAACAGTCACTAAGACAGCTATAAGTTTTCAACTCGACAATTCAAAAACGAAAGCGCCTAACACGCAACTACCCCGGCCTCCTTCTCAAAAGGCACTGATTTGAAGGTACAAAGACGCCCAAGGCTATGCATTTCGAGAAGTTCGACGAGGCTTCGGTTACATTTGTTTTGATGAAGGCAATAGAGATTGCCGAAAGCTTGACAAAAAGCAAAGAGATTTCTATGTAGTATTGCCCAACACAGCTCACTGCGATCCCGAAAGATTCACTTCATATACAGTGCACGTCTGAAGTCCGTTCCCCCATACTAATTTTGAATCACCTGCTATATCGCAACGGAATATGAAGAGCTTAAATAGGAGATAAAAACCTATTTTTCATGGAGAAATGATAGTCGAAAGTGTGGTTGAAAGTTTCAAAATGATGGCTGAGCGCTATCTAGAATTAGTTTTCGAACAGAACACCATTTAGTTCCATACTCGATTTTAATCGAGCCTGTAGGCATTTTCACTACGAACGTCAACCCTCACAAGTCGAAACTTATGCGAGCAATGGATCAACAAAGCCTTACCCTTTGATGTGCGATTACCCAGCACGGTGACCCGTAGGGGAATCGAACCCCGGTCTTCCGCTTGAAAGGCGAATGTGCTAACCTATACATTACCGAGACTAAACTACAGCGTGACTCAGATGGTTGGTTAGACGTTTCTGGAAAACGCAACGCATGATTTTTCTGAAAATTTCGCCTCTCACATTTCCTTACCTGTGTTATCTAAGATATTTTCAGCATTACGGCGTTGCCACTCCCATCAAAGTGTCCTAGCAACTTTATTTTTTTAAATGGAACACCCCGTATATTAATACATTTTCAAATCGTTCTAGTATTTTAATACTTTTTTGTTAATAATGCCCTATACTTATCTCTATCTGTTTTCGAGATAAAAAATAAATCGTGCTGAATATGGTCCAGAACATAGTCTTAATTGAACTTGAGTACATCAGTACTCTCAATTCATGAGGAGTTGATATTTTGATGATAGATTGAACAAACTCGAAATATTCAAATAACACCAAGAAATCGACTCCATATCATACAGGGCGTGCTAAAATCACTATTATTTCCATTGTGCATAAAAGTGGTCCTAGACCAGAGTATATGTAAACATTAGAAACAAACTAGCTATACGTCTACAGTACACAGCAAATGAAAATGGATTAGAAATCAGATGGAGACCAAAGACAAATGAGAGAAAACAAAAAAAAGAAATATTATTCTGAATGAGTTGCTTGCATTTTTGAATGCCATCAAGGCAGGACAGCTTTATTCTCTTTCCATCGACTTCGGTATATATTTGACCATTAAATGACCAGAAATCTTTTTAGCCTAGAGAGGCCTGTTTGAAAAGTTGTTTCTCCATACTAGTTAGATCTATCACGATGAATATTCCCCTACCTCCGAATTTTTTAGCACTTTTTGGAATATTCACTTTCATATCAAATCTGGATAACCTCAATATGACAGGCCTTGGCTTGTCCGGGTCTACTAATTCACCAATCCTGTAGCAGTTGTTCATATCAATGTTTTGCATCAGTATTTGAGTTAATCAGCTCAAAAAATTTTGACCTCAGATCTTCCCCAGATTCTTCGAGCACTCCGTATAAACAAACGTTTTTCGCTTTCATCTGCTGTTGCATGTCATCTATTTTCAGTTCGAGAGTGTTTATTTTATCACTTTGAGTTTTCAGGTCGGCTTCTATATTGTTCGGTTTTTGTTCGAAGTTTTCAGTAATTTTTTGTGTAAGGTAACTAAGGAACTCTTTATCCATGAAAAATTTGTTGATGGAATCCCTCACAATTGTTGTCATTTCGGCTTTATTTCTCGTAGACATGATGTATTACGGACACCTTGTATACAGAAGAAATTTATAAGAACCAATGACTTCTCTTTGTGTGCAACACCTCGAAACTATAAACTACTTGATTTATGGCGGATCGACTCACACAACGTCTCTACTGTCTGACTCTCCACGTACGAAGAAATGGAGGTTGATATTGGATAAATCTTCATTGGATATGAAATCCTTTTCTCTGATTAGTCAGTACTTCATAAAATGCTGACGCTAGATAGGTTATATAAAAGTTTCATCGTTGCGAAATAAGGAAGTCTTGTCAGTACCATTGTTAGAACAACAAATAAAGTCTGTAAATCCAAAGAAAAGTATTTTCAAAAAGTGATTCCCGTGGCCCGAATCTATAATTGGGGCAGTCGGTAGGATAGTGGAAGAAGATCGACCAGGAATTTCTTTAGTATCAACTGTTAATCCGCTATCAGAACAACAGCTTCATCCACAAACCACCCACCAAAAGGACCGGATCATATCAGACCCAGGCACTGCAGATTCCAAACAGAAATTCCATCACATTATCGTAGTAAGTAGAGTTTTTCTCCTGTCGTCCCACGATTTCTTTCAAATTTTTATCGTAATTATTTGTGAAGGTTTCGGAAACAAACATCTTTTTCTCTTATCGAAATTGACTAGAAGTCAACTAGTTTAAGAACAAACGAAAGAAAAAGCAAAATCGACAATCATCTCACATTCTATAATTATAAGCAGACAAGAAGTACACTGCTCTCATTATTTCATTAAACAATAGAATAAAGACAACAAAGAACAGCTTGTATCATACGCTGATAGGAAGTAAAAGAATATTTTATATCATACGTTGATATAAGGCGCTCATTTTATCCAATAAACAATAACGTTCCAGAAATATTTTTGTGATAGACTTGGAATAATATTTTATGATGCTGAACATTATCTTCAACGAGATTGTTTTGGCTTTAAATTGATAGTTGAAATACACTTCTTGTTGATGCACTGATACAAAAACGTTATTTTGCACTGAAAGATTCTTGAATAAATTTACTTTACAAATACATGACAGACCCTTAAATTGAAAATTTAGTTCAATCACTTGGTTCTTCATCCGTATCAAACTCAACCGTGTCCACAGAAATTAATTATACCCTAATCTTTTTTTTTTCTGATATTATACCAATATATGAGGGATTGCCAGATTCCCTCGAAATTTTTATCAATGCTGTTGATAGATTTCATAAAAAGTATCATAGCCCTACTGATGATATATTGAATCAGTGTATCTTAAGTATTGTAATTGGAAAACTTAAAGATAGAGCTCAGTTATTAATTGGTTCAAGTACAGATTTAAATACATGGACGTTATTGAAAAATGAATTGAGGACTGCGTTTGGTGATAGACAAAACCTTGAAAACCTTGAACAACTTTTCACTTTAGTACCAAGTAGAAACGAACATCCCCTTAACTTTGCAGAAATAATTCAAGTATTGAGAAGTGAATTAGCTTTCAAAATCAATTCAACATCTAATATTGATCAAACCACTAAATTTAGCCAACAACTACTAGCCCAAGCACTAATGTACAAAAACAACAACCTCAAAGACAAATAAAATCAAATTACAATGAATTACAATGATTAGGTCTAATTATCAACAATTTAATCAGAAACCACAATTTCCAAGTCAACCGGTAAATATCCAACCTAGACAAATACAACAAAGATTCCCAACAAATTCACAATCCTACAATTCGTACATCAAACATGTCTCAACCCATTATAAATAAAACATTCGTGCAACCCCAAAGACAAACTTTTATTAGTGAAGAACTTTAGAACCACGTTGAAGAAGAACAAGATATAACACCACTATATTCTAACCAATATCCTATAGATGATCAATACTCTTTTGATTCTGAGTTTGATGAATCAAATGAATTTTGTTTTTCTTCCCAAGAAATGACTAATAAAACTTTTCAAAATTAGGATGAAAATTTTTACAAGCCGTCTCAGAAGAACGAGATGATTTAATAGAACTTTGTAAATGGTCTACCATATATTCAAATTCAAAACCCACCAATAAAATCATTAATAGACACTGGATGTCATACTTCCATGTTGAGACCATCCATCGCAGAAAAATAATATCCTGATAGAATATTTAGAGAACCATCCCAATTGAAAACGTCGTTAGGTCAAGGAGGAAATAATATAAAGCAATTATCCCAGCTTTTGAAGAATTTAAAAGTAATTATGAGACTGAATATATTTTATTTCAATTTCATGAATTATTTGAAGGAATTTTAGGTTTGAAAGAATTGAAGAATCTTGATTTCATTTTACTAATCAACTTTTGAAAAACGATTTTGTACAAATTCCCTTTTATTATAGACAACCTCATGAAGTTTCTTTTACCTTTGAAACACCACCTTATGAAGCATTAATAAGAAAATACCCTGTTAACATCAGCGAAGGAGAAATAGTTATTCCAGAGGGATATATTGATAAATGTTCCTGAAACTGTAACCTATGCAAAAAATTATCGTGCTACCTTTGAAATTTTCAATAATACTAATAAAACAATATCTATTACTATGAACGAACCTTTCCCAACTTATCAAATAAATAAGGAACAATTCGAATTCTTTAATATAGAACATGTTATGCCAAAAATTATCAACTCTATGTTTAATGAAACAAATAAAATTAGAACTGATCACATGAATCTAGAATAAAAGAATTAAATTTCAAAATTTTGCCGTGAATTTTCAGATATATTTAATGATGAAAATGAAAAACTTTCATTCACAAATAAAATGAAACACGAAATTAAAATAGCAGGTGAAATTCCAGTTCATATTAAATCATACAGTTTTCCCCATTGTCATAAAGAAGAAGTAAGTAATCTAATTAACAAAATGCTGAATGATGGAATAATCCAACCATCTTCATCTGCATGGAGCAGCCCAATATGAATTGTACCCAAGAAGACGGATGCCTCCGGAAAGAAAAAATGGCGTATAGTCGTTGAATATCGTGAATCGAATGAAAAAACAATTGACGACAGATACCCAATTCAAAATATTGATGATATATTGGATAAACTATAGTCCGTTAATAATTTGTTGATAGCTCACTGCAAGTTTGACCCTCATTAGAGAACTGAAATACAGAGAGGACAGCTAATATGATATAATAACAAAAACCAAACTAAAACTGGCAGTTTAAGATGTTTTCGACTAACCCACCTTGTATCTGAAGAAATACAATACAGCTATAAAACTTTTAATCCGATTATGTAGGTATTTTGAGTGGAAATGACTGACCAGTGTCGTAGAGTATATGATTAAAACATTAGTTACTTTAAATAAATAAATATATTAATATTCTTAAACTGTAGGTACTGTAAACTGTAATTTATTTAAATAAAATTTCTTTATTTTATTCAAAAAAAATGAGTCACTTGCAATTTGTAAAAGATACATTCATTTAGTTAATACCTATTTTTAAATGATATAAACTACGATTACTTACAAAACTATTCAAATTCAAAATAAGTAGGATCATCTTCGGAAACCGAGTCGTCTTGCAGGTTAATAATTAGCGGTTGTGTCTCTACAGTCGCATCAATTATATTGTCAAGATCCCACATTTTTTGTTCTTCTTCTATTACATGTCTTACTGCATCTCGCCAATTTTGTTCTGTAATATGTTGTAAAGACTCATATAACAATTCACGTACAGCTTGTATTTTATATGACGTATTTTTTCTAGCCACATAGCTTTTCATTTGTGCCCAAATGAGTTCAATTGGATTTAATTCGCAGTGGTAGGGTGGAAGTCTAAAGACTGTGATGTTTCGTCTTTCCGCCATTTTGTCAACTACGTATTTCTTGAACTTAGATTTGTGTTGCCGGGCAATTTTTAAAAGTTCTGCTTTAACCATTCCATCTTCGCAAGGCAGGGACTTATTCCGCAGCCAGTCAATGATATCCTGTTTCTTCCACGCAGTCGTTGGAAGTCTTTCTACTAGTCGTGAATGATAAGGTGCATTATCTAATACTATAATTGAGTTTGGTGGTATATGTTCAATCATCTGCTCAAAATACTCTTCGAAAACATCAGCTGACATCTCCTCGAGATCGTCTTTTGTGCTTTTGGATTGAAATTCCAACAAACCATGCTTAGCAAATCCTTTTTCACTGCCAATGTGAGAAACTATTAATCTACTGCCTTTACCAGAGGGTGGGGAAATACCAGTAGACCAACCTTCCATAAAGGCTGGCCTGGAGCTTGATATATTTTTACCTGACCAAATTTTTGTGAGAGTATGACCTGCGTTTACCCACGTTTCGTCCTGATAGTAAATTGGCCTTCCTTCAGCCCGAAATTTTCGTATAGATCTTAGATACTTTCTTCTCCAACATATTATCTCTTCCCGGTCAATCAAAAGTGATTTTCGGTCTGATTTCTCCCACCGGAAATTTAATTCTTTTAAAACTTGCCACAATTTGGTTCATCCGACATGAGGCGAATCCGGGTCGTCTCTAACTTCTTGTAAAATTTTGTTTAAGTTGGGTATTTCTTTTTTGTAAAAAAATTCGTGAATTTTCCTTCGAATACCATTTTTGGCAAATTCATCAATTTCAATAGGTTTTCTCCCCCTCTTTAAGTATTCGTTTGCATTTGAGTTAGCTATACCTTGTTTTTTTCTTTCTGATAGGAACCTATATATTGTTGACTCCCCTACGCCCGTCATGTTGGCACAACTCTTGATTATTGTTATGTTGGTAACACTGATGGTGTACCACACATGTGAGGGCGCAAGCGTGGTCAACTCTCCTGTGAAGATGGCCGATTGTGAGGTAGAAAATTTTGAATGCTCTCTCTGTAAGTGCTGTAACGGCGACAATTAAATGTCTGATCAAAAAATTGTGTGTTCTTTCCTAATGAACAATTTTTGGTGAACCACTCGAGTACACAACAACTGGCGACGAGGATTAAACAAAGTGATTTAGTAACTGGAGGATTGAGACAACGTGCGTGACCGGCATTGTGCTCAAAATGGCGAACTTGAAATTTGAAGAATTTGTTCCTGAAGTTCACCCATGGCAAATTTACGCCGAGAGATTGGATCAACACTTCACTGCAAATTCTATCACTGATGCCAAGATGAAAGTAGCGGTGTTGCTGAGTTCAATAAGTGCCTCAACGTATAGCTTAATAAGAGATTTGTGTTTTCCAACTGCTCCGAAAGAGAAAACATTTGAAGAATTGTCAAAGATTCTATCGTCTCAATATTGCGCCCAAATTAGTGTTTGGCGTGAGAGAAGAAAATTCTACGAATTGAAACAGCAGACCCATGAAAAAGTATCTGAATGGTATGCTCGCATTAGAAGTGCATCTGTAACTTGTAATTTCGAAGGCGATCTGAAAAAAATTTTGGCCGATCGATTCATATCGGGATTAAATTATGGAAGAGTATGTGACAGGCTGTGCGAGGAAGCGGAAACAGCAAAACTGGACGATTTGGTGTCCCTTGCACTGAAAACGGAAAACGTGGTTTCCAATCAAGCGAACCTAAATATGGTGTCCAATGTTCCAAAAAAAATTAGACAGCATTCCCAGAAGCATCACTGTAATGTTCCGAGCAGTGATACCGACCGATTCCAGAGAAGAAACGAGAAGTGGCAGTTGGATAGTTGGCAGCGAAAGCCGATGCCAAGTGGCAACACTGGGACCGTCAGTAGGTCAAAAGTCAACGTCAACAAATGGAGGAGGACAAAAGATAAGTGTAAACACTGTGCCTTAGTTCATGATAATGTTTGTCGATTCAAAGATTCTCGTTGTAATAATTGTAAAAAAATAGGTCATATTTGCTAAAACTTCGAAGGGATCGCCATCTATAATTTTTTTTTGAACTAACCGGACGGTGAACAACAGATATTATTTCTATGGAGTCTTATGAGTGTTGGATTTAAAATTATTATTTTGGAAATATTTATAACTCAATACAGTACAGAAGTGCGAAGAGTGAAATGATTATGAAGTGTTGTTATGGTTTACAATCCAAAATGTAGCGAATTCATTGAAGTATTCCTACAAAATCGAAAAAAATGTGCTCGGTGTCAGAGTGCTCATTATATAATACTAGTACTATTTCACTACATAAATTCCCCATTAACGACAAAAAGCTTTGTCTCAGGAAAAAAAAATATATTGAAAATAAGTAAACCAATAACTAAAAATATGTTTGTAAGTAGCCTCCACTTTCTAGAGCGTCTGAAAATAAAGTTTAGTGGACGTTTCAGTTCCCACTTTGAAGCCATTTTCGAGACTATAATGTAATATTTATTAATATATAGTTAAAGCAAAGTATGATTACATTTATGTAAATGAATCATAGTCCCTAGTCTGTTTTTTAAACTTCCACACTATCAATTGAATTGAACTGGCCGATACTTGATGAAAATCCATATCAACAAAAAATATATTACAGTTTCCTGTATGATTTTCACTCACAATGGGTTTACAAAACCGCGACACGTGTTTCGCTATTACAATAGCTTCTTCAAGCAAGATAAAATGTACACACTATCTCCCAATTAGTCAGTAGCATAACTGCCAATAATTGTATCTCCTTGGTTAGACATATTTTTTTAAAAGCATGATCATTCATGATTGGTAAGATTGGAACTTTTGGTGTGAGATCAGTTACTCTAACACTTGATATTATTAATTTTCTTCTGGAAATGATAACCTTGTCAAAAAATTGAATAGTTAGTCGAGTGATATCAGTTCAGCAGCATTAGGGTTGTTGATCTCCACGTTAGAAGTGAAGTACCCAACCTATTTCTTCAGCTTTTTCTTTTGAAGAAACCTTATGTTCTGTAAGTTTTCTTCAAAATACTCAGTACTGAATTATACAATGTTGAAGTACAGAAAAAGGCTTTGTAGCAAAGCAAAAATCAGGTTTTTCTCATGATTTATTTGAATAGTAAAAATAAAACATTTTGTTGAAACACTATTCGGTGACATGTTTTATCGAATTTGATATATTTATCCTTTATTCATCACAAAAAGCTAATTACATGCAAAAAATTTTTGATAATCAACTTTTACTTCTATATATTTAGGAAATGACATTACCAACTCAATAACAAAATAATATGAGGGTTGCAATATGTTTGCAGAGCCCAGATGAACCTGCTTTGCAGAAATATTGGCATTTCCATTCCTCATCAGCCAGCAATATATTGATTTCATGTGGATGCTCTACTAAAGCTAATGTTCGCAAACATAAGCTCCTTATTTTTATGGTTAATTTCTTCCACTCCCTATGCAATGATATGCCCTGCTTTGAACACAGCTTCACCCTCTTTCAACGGTCTAGTTCTGCTTTCCACGTAATCCAGAATATTACGTAGCTCCAATTCTATAAGACATTTTGATCTCTGGAATGTAGGTTGGTAAAGTAGTTCAAATTATAACACTCGCGAGTAAAATAAGGCTGTATTACTAGCCAAACATGTAACTACCTCAGCACACAAAGCAACTGAAGCCGTTTAAACAGTAATTTTCACTCAACAAGGCCTCAAGAATGCAAAACATGAACTAATAGTACCATTACTTCAAATGGCCAAAATTTGTTGTTCACCGTAAAGTGAAGCCATCTTGGATTTAGCAACGCCATCTATCGGTTGACGATTTTCGCCTATTGCACGAGCTTGTTTCCAGAACAGTACCAAGGTACATTTTTTGGAAGAGCATGAGGATTTATTTTACTTTGATGTTGATGACAGGGAAAAATTTGATGTAATGAATATGAGTCAGAGAGGTTGTTCAAATATGAATGATGACAAAAATCCTTTTAAGATAAATGTAGAAATCGAAGGTAAACTTTATAGTATGTTTATAGACAGTGGAGCAGGTATTAGTGCTGTTACAAAAGAAACTTATTTAAACAATTTTTCTCATTTCAGACTAAGACCATGTCCGATACTATTGAAGGGTTACGATGGAAGTACTTTTACGCCTGAAGGATATTTTCTTGCAAAAGTTAAATATGGGGGAAAAGTAAATGAAGTAAAATTCTATGTCGTATCCCAGGGTTCAGCAGACATTTTGGGACGTGGCTGGATTTCATCATTCAATGTAAAAATTGATTTAATTAATCAAGTAAGTGTAGGTAAAGAGATTGATAGCCTTGTGGCAAAATGTAAAAATTGATTTAATTAATCAAGTAAGTGTAGGTAAAGAGATTGATAGCCTTGTGGCAAAATATTCTAATGTATTCACATCTGAAGTAGGTAAATTTAGGAAACAGAGTTTGTCTTTATCTTTGAAAGAGGGTGCCGTACCTGTATTCTGCAAACACCGGACTGTTCCCTTAGCTTATAAGGATAAAGTGGAAAATGAGTTGGACAAATTGGAAGAACAAAATATTATAAAGAGAATAGAAAATTCTGAATGGGCCACACCTCTCGTGTTTGTTTTGAAATCAAATGGTAATCTACGGATATGTGGTGACTATAAAACCACACTGAATAAAAATCTAGAAGATGTGAAGTATCCTTTGCCAAAAATAACAGAAATATGGGATAAAATGAGAAATGGGGAAAAATTCTCAAAAATAGATCTACAAATGGCTTACATGCAATTTCCAGTAGACGAGGAATCTAGTAAAATGCTCACATGGAATACTCATCGTGGTTTATATGCTGTGAATCGTTTAGCATTTGGCATAAAGTGTGCAAGTAGTCTTTTCCAGAGAGAGATGGAGAATATGTTCAAAGGTATGGATAGCGTGATAAATTTCCTTGATGATATCTTAGTAACGGGAGAAAATAATGAAGCTCATTTGAAAAACTTGGAACAAGTATTGAAGAAGTTAGAAGAGGTAGGATTGACTGTTAAAAAGGAAAAATGTCATTTTTTTAAGGAAGAAGTTGAATATTTAGGCTTCAAGATATCAAAGGAGGGTTTGAAGAAAACAGATCAGAAAATGGCAGCAATAACTAATGCACCGAGACCAGTAAATAAAACAGAAGTAAGAGCTTTTGTGGGATTGGTAAACTACTATCATAGGTTCATACCCAATGCCGCAAGCATTCTATCACCTATATATGCATTATTGAAGTCGGAGACAAGATTTGATTGGACCAAAAACTGTGAGGATGCTTTCAGGAAGATTAAAGAAATTATTGCAGGGGATGAGTGTCTGATACATTTTGATCCTGATCTACCAATAGTGGTTACCACAGATGCGAGTGACAAGGGAATCTCAGGTGTGCTTTGCCAGATCAAAAATAATGAAGAAAGGACAGTTGCGTGCGTCTCTAGAACACTTATGCCGGCTGAGAAGAAGTATTCAACTGTGGAAAAGGAAGCATTAGCTATTTATTTTGCTGTAAATAAATTTTATCATTATCTTTGTTGCAGAAAATTCAAACTACGAACAGATCAAAAAGCACTAATAAGTTTATTTGGGGAAAATAAGGCTATACCAAAAATGTCAGCTAATCGTATGCAAAGATGGGCTTTATTTCTATCATCATTGGATTATACGATAGAACATATCAGAGGAGTAAACAACCCTGTAGCAGACTTCATGTCCAGAGCCCCGATTGAAACAAAAACAACGTCAGAAGAAGCAGCTGGAAGGGCAACATATGTACAGTTTACGGAATCTGTGAGCACCTGGCCCATTGACAACGATAAAATTAAAGAAGAAACTGCCAAAGATGTAGTATTGAGGATGGTAATGAAACTCATTGAGACTGACAAGTGGCGCAAGAACCATAATGAAGAAATAAATCCGTATTATCAGAAACGACACGAGCTATGTATTGATCGTGGTATTTTGATGTGGGGACATCGAATTGTCATTCCTACGAGTCTGAGAAAAGAGGTATTGCAAGAAATCCATTCAGGACATTTTGGTATAGTGAGATGCAAAACCATAGCAAGGTCATTTGTATATTGGCCGAAGATAGACTCTGACATAGAGAGAATGATAAGAGGTTGTGAACCATGCCTCAAACATAGGGATGATCCTCCTAGGAAAAATTTTTCATGGCCTGAAGTCAAAGGTGTTTTCGAGAGGGTGCATGTGGATTTTTTACAGATCAAGAATAAAATGTGTTTTATATTAGTGGATGCATTTAGCAAATGGGTCGAAGTGGTGGAAATGACATCAACAACTGCTTTCGAGACTGAAAAAGTTTTGAGGGACATTTTTGCTAGGTTTGGTTTACCCATTGTTTGTGTGAGTGACAATGGACCCCAACTAGTATCAAGAAGTTTGGAAACATTTTTCAGTAAAAATGGTATAAAACATATTACAAGTGCCCCATACCACCCATCTAGTAATGGTGAGGCAGAGCGATATGTGAGGACATTCAAAATGAAGATAAAAACAGCACTTGAGGATGCTAGAAACAAAGAGGTACCATTGTCAACATTAATATCCCGATTTCTGATAACATATCGCAACACAAAACCGTCATCATCAGCTAAGTCACCAGCTGAAATAGTGTTCAACAGAAAGTTGAGAACGAGGTTGTCATTGCTGGGAGAAAAATCAGGTGAAGACACAGGTATGTCAGAAGGAACGGAAAAGGCAATCCAAATTGAATCTGGAAGAAGAAAAGAATTTCTAGTTGATGAAGAGGTGATGGTGAGAAATTATAGGTCTACAGAAACATTGTGGATATCAGCTAAAATAATAAAGAAATTAGGAAGAATTACGTACCTATGTCGAACAACTGATGGTCGTATATGGAAACGTCATGCCAACCAAATCATTCCACGAGAACCAAATCATAGCACAGGTGAGCGGTCAGGTTTTGAGAATGCAGGGTATGATGATTATTCATATATTAGAGTAAGATCAAATATTTTAGTGGGGGAAGAAGAGTCAAGTACTGATATAGAAGTTTCAAGTAATGAAAGTGAGTTACTTCCATCGAATGACCCGATCAATGAGATCGATAGAAATTTTGAGTCAATGTTAGGTAGGGAAGAAATTGTTGACAGAGTAGTTGAGAGGGAACAAGGACCATGTAGGTCTGATTCAAAAGTTGTGACTTCAAACAAACGTAGTTTGAGAAATAAAAAAAGGCCAGAACGTTATAAGGACTACATTGTAGGAGAGGACTTTGAAAACGTGGATGTTTCATAAATTTCAAATTGTAAATATTTCATAGGAAATTATATTGTGTGTACTTTCAATAAGGTATTTTGTAAATAGTGGAAATAGGTAAGGAAAGTTGTACAAACATTGTGAATATACGATCCTTTATGTAACTAGTAGTGAATGTCCACATGGATAGATATTGAATTATGGATCTGGAAATCTCGAAAGTATGTTGGATTTTTGTGTCACAGTAACAAATTCATCACGAGTTCTGAAATAATGACTTGGGATTACTCTGGATACCAGAATTAGAGAAATATATATTGATCCTTTATTTAATGAAATAGATTTGGAAAGTAATCCATGCTTCATTAACTCAGACCTTGGTAGTTCCTAAAAATGAGATTTACGAGTTGTTTTAAGGTTTCTTTTTTTTTTACAAGTAGGTGCACACCATAGTCCCAAAGTTCAAGGCACAAGCCTTTGTTTTAATGTGTCATAAAATAAAAATACATCGGTTTAGATTTAACTGATAAGTGAAAATTGAGTTTCAAAAAAAAAAAAAAAAAAATGTATATTTATATAAAGATTGATCCATATTAATGTATGTATATGATTGATGTATATTATGGTTTGTATATTGTTGATGTATATTGTTGATTGAATAATATGTTTTAAATGAAGGAACATTCCTATTTAGTGTGAGGGTGTTATGTTGGTAACACTGATGGTGTACCACACATGTGAGGGCGCAAGCGTGGTCAACTCTCCTGTGAAGATGGCCGATTGTGAGGTAGAAAATTTTGAATGCTCTCTCTGTAAGTGCTGTAACGGCGACAATTAAATGTCTGATCAAGAAATTGTGTGTTCTTTCCTAATGAACAATTTTTGGTGAACCACTCGAGTACACAACAATTATGTTCTGAACAGTGTTTGTGGGATTCTGAGAAACCAGAGCATCGTGAACGTTCAAAACAATAGTCTTCTCTCTTGGTGAATAGACAGACTTACTGACTGTTCGCAACAGTACCGGTGTAAAACTTGATGATGTTGATGATGATGACGAAGCCATCGCAAGCAATCAAACAAAACAAGCAGGAACGAAAGGTACGTATATGTTTGTAGGAATATGAAAAAAAGTTACTCACGCACTGCACAAAATTCGCAAAATAAATATTAGAGACGTTAATTACTGCCGTAGACGCCGAAACACCAACGAGCCGTAAATTAAATGCGATTAAAAAATGTACTAAACCAAAAATTATTTTCGTTCGTAACAACTTCACCCTTTCAAGTCAAGTTTCGAATATAAACTGAAGCTTTATATTACTAAGCTCTCCATTAATTTTAATGAATAAACACCTCAGGAACTTCCGCCTATGAATTTACGACTGTTACGACCGTTTTATGACTTGGGCCCTCATTTTGTGCTATCGACAAATTATGAACGGACTATAGGAAAATGCAACTACTTTACGACATTATATCTTGCTTCTGGGTTTCAACAAAACAGCCTTCGAAGTAGAACATGGACACTACGAATATGTAAGAATGCCTTTCAGATCAAAGAACGCCCCAGCAACGTTCCAAAAAGTGATGGATTCCATTTCGAAAGACCTACGAAACAAGATATGCCTGGTTCATGGTTTACATGGACGATATTACAATTTTTCCAACTTCCCAACAAGAACATACCTCTAACTTAAAATAAGTATTTGAAGTACTGCGTGAAGCTAAATTGAAAATACAATTAGAAAAATCTAAATTTTTGAAACAAAACGTTGAATTTCTAAGACATATTGTAACACCCTACGGTATGAAACCAAACCCAAACAAAATAAAAGCAATAAAAATTTCCAACTCCAACTACTGCTAGAGATATTAAATCATTTCTCGGTCTACTAGGATATTATAGAAAATTTATAAAAGACTTTGCCCAATTAACAAAACCACTTACTCAATGTTTGAAAAAGTCGCAAAAATAACTCATTCTGCTGAAATGCGAACAAATATCAACTAACGAACCCCTTCTTCAATATCCAGAGTTTACTAAACTTTTTATTTCAACTACTGACGCTTCTAATGTAGCGATTGGAACAGTATTATTGCAAGGAACTTTAGGTAAAGACAAACCTATTGCATATGCATCAAGAACTTTGAACCTATCAGAACAAAATTATTCTACTATAGAAAAAGAATTATTAGCAATTGTCAATTTTACAAAATATTTTAGACCTCATTTATTCGTACGAAAATTTACTATTGTTACCGACCATAAACCACTTCAATGACTATTTAATACTAAAGACCCTTCGTCAAAACTAGTTAGATGGCGTTTAAAATTAGAAAAGTATGAATATAACATTGTACACAAAAAAGAAAGGAGAAACTGTGTTGCCGATGCCCTTTCAAGAATAGAGTTATACCCAATAGAAAATCAATCGTTATTAGGCAATTTTGATCCAGACGAAAATGACCAATTCGAAGATTTTTCTGAATTCCTCTTAGACTCTATAGACAAAGAAGAATCCCCTGATATAGATGATATTTCTAAAATAATTCAACCACTAGATAAACCTACAAACCAAGAAAAACGAATTAAATTTATCTCGAATGTAGTAATCGTCCCAGCTCGTCAAGAAAAAACAAATAATAAAAATTCAAATGAAACGCAAGAAGAACCAAATAATGATGATTCGAATGGAACGCAATTTTATTCTCAATCAAAACCCAAATACTTTTATTGTTAAGTAATGACGTGATTTCACCACGAGTAATCATAACAAAACCATTTGATAAAACCCGTTTAAAAATTGTAGTCTCTCAAAGAAACCTAAAAAATGATTTAGGTAGGTAGTTGAAGTTTTTCCAGAATATCTAAAACCTCACACCACTTATGGAATATTATTTCAAACAGAATTAACGAAAGTAATTGACAGCCCAACGTGTGGCACATAAAGAATACGTAATAATATATATATATATATATATATATATATATATATATATATAGAAAATAATGAAAAAGTCGAAGATCTTTCTGAAGTGAACTCTGACAGAAATGACCCCCCTGAAATAAAAGTTGATGAGGACACATTCCTCAAAGAAACTCCACGAAATACATTATTTCCTTTATATAAAAAAATTCAACCAAAGAAGGATTGTGATATAAAGATTGAAACTTCTAACTCAAAACATCACAAAAGCAAATTAAAACCACAACGAAAAATTATGAAGAAACAAACTTTTTCAGATGAAAACCCTTCTACTTCTCGGGAACCCAACAGCAACAGGACAGCAAATAACAATAACCAGGATAACTAATCTTATCCTCCCCTTTTCACTTGGAAAAGCATGGACAACTTCCCAAAAACATACCTTTTTGAAATTCGTCGACCTGAAACAATTCGACTCTCCAATAAATACCATAAGTAACAATGCAAAAGCAATCACAAAATTTATTTTAACGAAGGATGTTTTATACTCACAATTACATCATATCTATAAACATCTACTATATTTACTTTATCACATGAAAGAAAAATTATCTAATTTAAAACCTCAAAAATTTAATCGATCAAAAAGAGCACTTATTAATGTAGTAGGCAGAAGTAAACGGCTTTTTGGCACATTAGATGACGAAGATGCTGAAAAATACAACAAAGCAAACTCTACATTGAAAAGTAATCAAAATATGTTACAGCATGATTAAAACCTTCTAACTATCACAAGAAAATTTATGAACGAATCTACAAGTAATTTACAACAAATAGTCAAAAACCAACAATTAATTGAAAATCAAACAATAAGTATAGTTTCAAGTTTAAATAAGTATACGTTATTCCTCAAACTTCAAAATTCACTTGATACTATGATTATCGATTGTCAAAACAAATTATCAATGCTAAATAATATCGAAGATTCGATATTATTTGCCGAATTAAATATCAGTCATTGTACAATACTACCATTATCAGACATTAAAGAACTTATAAAAATAATGTCGAGATTATATAAAGATATTTTACCAAATTTTGAAAATATTCAATCATATAATAAATTATTGAAAATTGAAATTCATTATAAAAAAGGAATTATTATGTTTGCAATTCATTTTCCAATACTTCTGAAAAATTTTTATGATTATTTCCATTTGTTCCCAATTCCAATCTCCAACCGAGTCATATTTCCTTTAAAACCTTATGTTATCCTCAACTCGACTTACCATCACTATGAAGATGAACCCTGTACGAGAATTGAAGATACATGTATTTATCATGTTAATAACCAAATTTCCAAGGAAGATTGTTTACCCAATTCACTAAATGGAAATACCAACAACCAGTGCCAGACTATCCAAATTCAATTGGACCAAGATATTATCGAACCAGTAAACGACGCCTACGTTTTTATTTTTCCTGTTCAAACAGTTAAAATCGAGAAAAATTATAAAGAACATGGACATGAAGACAAGGATCAACCACAGCTAATCCATATCCCACGAAAGTGTACTTTTACTGCAAAAGGCGAAATATATTCCAATGATGCCACTTCCATCCAAGGAAAACAAACAAACCCATGAAAGTCCCAGAGAGAGTTAATCTGGATGAATTAACAAAACTTCAGGACCTTGCTGAAAAACCCAACTACATCGATTTCAAGCTCTCGAAGAAGTCCACACTTCTTATATTTTATTATATATCTGTATTTTTATGATTTCTTTAATTGTAATATAAAATTTGAATTCCAAGTATGGAAATATATAATCAAATGTATTAAAAAGAGAAAAATACAGAGAGGTACCGAATTAAAAAGTATCGGTGAAAATAATATCAATGTATTACTTTCATCTTAGGGATGGAGGAGCTATGTATATGAAATCCTCTTTTCTGATTAGTCAGTACTTCATAAAATGCTGACGCTAGATAGGTTATATAAACGTTTCATCGTTGCGAAGTAAGGCACTCTTGTCGGTGCCATTGTTAGAACAACAAATAAAGTCTGTAAATCCACAGAAAAGTCTTTTTAAAAAGTGGTTCCCGTGGCCCGAATCTACAATTTACAGTAGCATATTTTGTGGTATGCTATCGAACATCGAAAGATAGGAGACTGTTTGTGCAGTTTTTCTATATAGCAAATTAAAGCAGTTTTTGCTGTTTTCTCGAAACTTTGTTCGTTTGAGAGAACATTGCTATAGAATGTTCATAACATTTTCCAACCCAAATTCGATGCAGACATAGGCGAGGTGGAAACTGAATCATGTAATAACAAGGAAAGTACCCGCAGTTTTTCTATATAGCAAATGAATGCGTTTTGTTCCGTTCTTCCGGAACTCTGCTCGACCGAGAGGACATTGCTGTACAATGTTCATGACATTTTCCAACCCAGATTCGATACAGATATGAGATCACACGGATTGCACAAAAAATATCAACGTTTACTCAAAGTTCCTTTTTGAAAAGATTTATTTCACTTTGAAGTTACGAATTTTAATTTTGAACGATCGTGAGCGATGTCAACAGTGTGAATGCAAGAATCTGACTGACTTCATGAAAGAATGAGTTAAACAGGTAAATTTTGCAGAGTCGGATAATATGCTGAGTTCGCTTCTTCTCTGGTAGCGGTATGATGTTAACGGGGGAGTTGACTTCCAAAGGTTCCTGTGTGGTTTCTTTCCGCTTCGATGTTCAATCTCCTGTAGAGAATGTACGACAGGAGGACTACCAAGATCACGCAGATGATTATGGTCCATGCACTGGGATGTATGTGATCCATTCTATTTGGATTTGGGGTTGATTTTCAATTATCATTCTCGTTCTGATGTCATGAAGATCTGATCATCTAAATCGGAATTTCGATAAGGTATGAGCCCATCAACTTGATGATTTCTTCTTGGTGATTGTTTCATCAGTAGGTAGGAGGTCAATTCATTGGTTGGACTCTTCTAGACGTTTGAAGAATGATGGGGTTAGCTGCACATGTACTTGCAAGCAGCTGGATGGACTTTCGACATCCAAAAGTTGAATTTCACATGGGTTGGTGTCTCTCGTTTCGATGAGGTTGGCTTTTTCGCAGATATACATATTTTCATGCAGGCGTCGCTCATGAATGCGTAGTATAATCCATTTTTCAGCAAATATTCATTTTGAGGCAGTATTGCCTCAAACTGACCCCTCACCAAAGATAGGAGCTGAATGAATATGGTTAAGGTTGACTTCGAAGGGGTAAGTGATTGGTATGTGGAGAAAGTAGGTTATTTTGTTGTTGGGGACGTAGCAATCAATATCAATCAATTTCTCCAGTAAAATAATACTTCCTGAACTTATTTCAATGGAAAACTTTTTTTTAGTTCACTTGTTTTCATTATAAGTACTCGAGTGTATGATTCCCACTCTTGCAGAAGATATTGAATTTTCAACATCTTGAAGAGTCAGTGCTTTGATTTGATTCATTATCATTTTCTCTGTAAGCATGATTTTGAATCATTGTCAGAATTTTGTTGTTCTTTTCTTTCAATAATTTGTTTTGTGTATGATCGAAATGGGATTTTTTATTTTGATTTTGCTGTAATTGTTGATTCAACTTTCCATAATTTTCACCGTCATTCGAGTCTAACTTGCCTCTGTCGCGTCGACATTGACTATCATTGAAATATCGTCTATGTCTCTCGTAATTACGTCGATAGGTAAAATATCTTCAGATGGTTGGTAGTTCGGGGTATCAAGGCCAGGGTTTACTAAATTACTAAATATGGCGCCCAAGCCTACTTTGAAGCATCTGTAGTCAATACTATAGTATTGGATAGTTCATTGAAAGATTTTCACAAGGTCCTCTTGGATCGATTTTGAGAATAGGATTATATCGTCTGGATGAGCAAGACATTTTTCGTTTTGAATCTCACGTAAAATACTGTCAATTATGCGTTCAAACGTTGCTGGAGCGTTCTTTAACCCGAATGGCATATGCAGAAATTCGTAGTGGCTATTCTCTGTGTCGAATGCCGTTTTTTCAATGTCTTCGTCCTCCATCTCAATCTGATGGAAGCCACTAGCTAGGTCCAATGTCGTAAAATACTGACATTTTTCGAGCTCGTCCAAAAGATCATGGATATTTGGAAGAGGGTAATTATCCTCAATCTTCTTCTCATTGAGTTTCCGATTACCGATAACTATTCTCCACTCCTGTTGTCCTGATGCGTCAGCCTTTTTGGGAACAACCTATATAGGAGACGACCATGGCGAATTACTTCGTGTAAATATTTTCGAGTCTAACATCTTTTTGATCTGCTTGTCAACTTCTTGTTTATGAACGGAAGGGTATCGATACGATATAGATTAGATAGATACTTCGTCTGTCGTTCATATTTGATGTTTAATTTTGTCTGTTAGAGTTGAAGGTGTTTCGTCTATGTAGAAAATGACAAATTCTTCACAAATTTCAAGAATTTTCGGTTTTTCTTCTTCGTTCACCTGATCGGTTCTTATTTTTGAAACATCTGATTTTTCATTAGTAGATACGTCAAAAATTTTCAAATCAACTTGTAGAAGTGAAATTCACTTCTATGGAATTCTTTCACCAGAAGATACTTCAAAAAATCTAATGTTACTGTTCGAGCAGTGTTATTCAAAATAGTTGTTGATGCAGTCATCAGCTATACTCGAGCTTTCCGGTATCTTGCAATTGTGAATTTTTTGGTGTGGTATTATCATTTTACCGTTTTATATTGACGTTTGTATTTTTATCACTTGCTCTGTTCTTGGAGCAATTGTGACTAAATTCAAAACATTACTAGTTTGATGAAATAGAAATTTTCTTTTTGTAAAAGGTGTTATCAAATATCCTTTATCGAAATTAAAGCCAGCTTGTAAAATTTTTAGCCATCCAAGCCAATAAGGCTACCAAATATGTTACGAAACTTGAATAAAAAAACCTCAACTTTGGGAGATTTTGGCAAGTTGAATATTTTTGAAGAGGGAATTTCAGCACTGTATCTATGCGCTGATTTTAGGAGAACGAAAGATACTGTAAATGGGTCATTCTTGATTGAATTTCGAAATAATTTGTAAACGATTCCGGGGAAAGATGATGTATGAGAGTTCACTTGAGTTTGATGAGTTGCCTGGGGTTTTTCCCAGGCTTCTATAGAAAATTCACATTTGTATTTTCCGTTGGCTCGATTTCATCTTGAATATTGTTGTCGTTATCGAAGTCATATTCATTATATTATGTAAAATTCTGATCAGTATCAGAATAATTATTCACTGATACAATTTTTCTGAGGTTGTTGTCTTCTATTCATGAAAGATATGGATGGTTGAGCAAAATGTTGGTAGTAGAGGTTGGTTGAAAGTGAGTATTTCGTGTTGAATCACTCATTGAGAAAGGCTCCGGTTGGGGATTATTTTGTAGTTTGAAAAATCACTAAGTTGTTTGAAAACTTGTGCATTCTTGAAGAATTGACGAGTTTGAGGTTTAAATCTTTGTTGAATATTCATTGGTTGTCAAGGAAAATTATACTTCTGAAAGAAGTTATTGGGAGTATTCTGATTGAATGAATGGTATTAGCTAAATGCATTTGCAGTCTTGTTGGTATTATTGAATGATCTTTGTTGTCTTTGTAAAGGCATAGTTTTTGCAACATTTCTATTCTAAAAATTCTCAAAGTAACGTACATTTTCCTCTTGAATGATGTTTTGTGAAGATTTGTTCAGCTCGCCGCGCATCGTTCCAGGCAGCTCGCCGTCTTCCGAGAAAAAAAAATCATCTGATTTTGGAGATGCAGGTGCTTGAAAGTAGCGCTGCGATTGGTTCTCCTGGAGTCACACGTCTTCCCACTCTCTTCATTTCAGAAGTCCTTTACAAGTTATCAATCTCATACGTAAGTCTTTATGGTTTTTGATGAACATTTTTGAGTACTGCTCTAATGCGATGATTTTACAATGGCGAGATGGACTACTTCACTATGTTTTGCAGGAGCGAGTATACATGCATGGCAATATGTGCGGCGATGTGCCTGTCGAGTGGCGCGGCGAGCTGCGATGTTTCTATCCTAATAGTTGAACAGAATGACTCCTTCATTCCCGATAAAAGAGTGGTTGACACCACAGTTCGATAAAGTTCTCTCTTGAGGGTTTTAGCAGCATCTTTGGTTTCCTGAACATTGACATAGACACATAGCAAATTCAAAATATTCGGCTTTGAATTGATTCATAATTGGCTGTGTTTGTTGATTGAGAGTTTGTGTCTGAAGTAACAGGTGGTCTCAGGATCGGATTATTTTCGGATAAGAAAGTGTTTCGGAGGTGTTGTGAGCCAGTTGAAATAATATTCAAATTTCCTAATGGATTCACCAAATGATCGAGCGACATTAGGATTCATCAAATGATCGAGCGACATTAAACAACAAAATGAGGACGAATTTGAGCATGTTACCTATAAGATGTTACGTCCGGAATAGCTATTCTCTCTTCTCCAGGTCGATGCTCCTTGCAGAATTAGGAAATGCTGGTTCCAAATCTCGATGACTGGTTGTTGACGATGAGGAAGGGTCTACGATAGACGTGGTTTTCTGAAGTTTGAGAAGCCGCTTCGTAGTCCACACAACGAATCACCACAAGATCGGTCAATAGTTAACACGAAAATTGCGCAATCGATTCGTTACAATCCCAATTATCCTACTGACTGCGCCAAAAATATCAACGATTACTCAAAGTCCCTTTTTAAAAAAAATTATTTCACTTTGAAGTTACGAATTTAAAACGGTCATGAGCGATGTTAACAGTGTGAATGCAAGAATCTGACTGAATTCAAGGAAGAATGAGTTAAATCTTGCAGAGTCGGGGAATACTGCTGAGTTCGCTTTTTCTCTGGTGGCGGTATGATGTAATTCACGTGAATTGTTGTTTTTTAGTTTTTTCTACACATACATTGGTACTTACAGGAGATTATGCTGGTTCAGACCGTCTTCAAAACCTACCACAATAATTTTCCAAAATTCTTGATCAGAGGGGGGAAGGAACTATCCCTTTCAACCCTTTCCCATTTTTGTTAGGCCTGTATAGGCGGCATCAGGTTCTTTTTTCAACCCAATATCACGAAAATGAATGAAACAGGGCTCCTCAAAAATGTGCAACTCTCTAGTTAGTCCCAGGTTTGGTGAACATTTTTTATTGAAAAAATCGGCTCGATTCTTAAGGTTTTCAACACCCACAGCAGAATAAAAGATGTATATAGGGAAGAAGGGGAAAGTGTTCACTTTTCAAGGTGAGCGAAGAACCCAAAATCGCTGGAAGGATTTTAAAAAAATTTCATGACAACTGATTAGAACAACTGATGTCTGTTAACTTCATTCTTCAACATGATGAAAGGCATGAAGTTTCTTTATTAAGGTTTAATTCACCAACTATATCAATATATGTGTATATATCTATCACATAGGGATTTATATCAAGTATCGGCCTGTTCAATTCAATATATCTATATGTGTGCATGTGAAGTGTGTATATATATATATATATATATATATATATATATATATATATATATATATATATATATATATATATATATTAGTATGCTACGAACTGTTCTGATTTTAATTTGGTTATTAAATTATTTGTTTTTCAACTTTGTTCAATAAATCTCAGGGTTATTTTTAGTTATGTTTATTTTCGAAGACTCTTGTGCAAAGTGGATACCTTACCCATAATACAGCATTTCTTTGCATCTCAGGTTGAAGAATGCCACTACTGAAAATGGTGGTCTCAGTTTTTTGAGTACCACAATTCACTTTGTGTGATAATGGTTCTCAGTTTGCTGTTACGAGATTCAAAAAATTCATTGGTTCAGTAAACGTTTTCTTAATTTCATTCTGAAAACAATCATAGTTTTTTTCATTCATTCATTCATTTTGTGCCTTTATCAAACCCTATTTCGAGTGCGCCCAGAATGCAGCGCCTTGTGCGGGCAAGGGTCTTCTGATTGTCTTGGGTGCCTGTGGCATCTTACTGATTTTTACAGTAGCGCATTTGCTTTTTCAACTGTAGGGAAACCCAAAAATTCCACAGTTCCACCGGGTCGGCTGGTAGATATCTCACCTAACAGGAATTTTATCAGGCAACTATTAATTGCCATCGCATCGAGCTGGACAAAAAAATTCTGCCCCGACCGCGGATCGAGCCAGTAGTGAAATAGCCAAATTGAATATAAGGGCCGCGCCTTAGAACGCTTGGTCACATCGACCGACTATGCAAGATCTGATTAATGATCTAACTTTGCTGTTAGAAAAATCATTGTTTTTTCCACATAAAATTTCATGAATCAAATATTCTAAATAAACAATTTGTTCGGGCCAGCCTCAACTCACCTACTACACTGTAGGTTGACGGACTAACACCTATCAGAAAACAACTACTCCCTGGCTAATACCACGAAGAGTATTCAATTACATCCGACGGGTTTTAGCGCAGGATAATTCACAGAAGAGATTCCTCCATATGCTCTTGGCGATACAACTGCCAGAATTAATCATATTTGAACAGAGTATCTTCCCCCGACCTAAGCTAATGAAAACAACGAGCATATATAATAGCCGTCTTAGTATCTATAGTATACGGGAAGATGGAGCAACGACGGCTTCTACGTTTGTTGTTTGTATCAGCCTAGGTCTAGGGAAGATACTATGTTCGATTCTGGGAAGTCTTCGACTTATGTTGATGATGGCACTGCCTTGCACTGACGAGAGGTCAAATATCCCAAAATCGGTCTGCAAGTGTGACCCGTCCCATTATTTGAAGAATAATTCTGGCAGTTGTATCGCCAAGAGCATGCAGGAATTTCTTCTGTGAAGAATCCTGCGCTAACACCTGTATGATGTAATCAAATGCCCTACGTGGTATTAGCCACGGACGTAGTTGTTTTCTGATAGGTGCTAGTCCGTTAACCTACAGTGTAGGTGAGTGGAGGCTGGCCTGAACAAATCGAATTAGAATATTTGGTTTGAAGCTAGTCTTCAAGCATACCCAGGAGTATTTTTGTTTTCATGAATGCTTTTTTATCATGACATTTTGATTTTCATCACTTCTACTCATAATTTTCACAGTTTACTTAATATGGCTAATTTTGAAACCTGATGGCTCTCATATATTTGAGTAATGTCTCTAGTTATCGAGAGATTATTTTATAACCAACCCCTATTCCTCTATTTTCTCTCACAAATCTCGTTATGATAACATAGCCATTTCAAGAAATGAGATTATTATTTCGTATAGAGAGATACCCAGCAAACCAGAGTTCATCCCTGGGAAGTCGCGAATAATTAACAACAGGAATACCACTTCCAATGCGATGTTCAAAAAACTGTAACCAGTAATTCCTGGCGACTGTCCGCGACACCGAAGATCCCATGGAAATCCATGAAACTTAGCAACAAACCCATTTTGCGAAGTTCAACGGAATGTTTAAAAATATCCACTTTGTGAGTCCCTGTATCTTACTGAAAATAACATTATTTCGCATTGCACTTCCATGTTCAACGGAATTTCATTGTATGACATTTATGCGAGTTCACTTGAGGAATGCTGTGAGAAGTTACAGTGATAACATATATTACTTTAAATTCATTTCTGCATTGTAAATTCCATAGAAATCCCAAATTGATTTACTTTTCACTCTTGCGAAGTCACATGTGATTCTTTTTTGGTACCAACTTCGATCATTGATGCATGTGTCTGCTTATATGAAAACCTTCAGATAAAGGAATATGTTTGATCAGACATGCTCCTATAAGTGAGTGACTTGATATAAGAAGACAGGTGTGTTGATATCAAATGAAAAACATACCAAATATAAAAAACATATATTTTGCATAAAAACAACACTTACAAAAACAAAATTGAAAATACAAATGAAACAAATAGTCTTCTCTGAGTGTTTCAGTCTTCTTCCCTGTCGACTGGACATCTCTCTCCAAGTCTCACGACATGTTCTTTCTTCCATTACCTTGTTGAAATAAATAATTATTGTGAGTACTGATACTTGTATTAACAATGTTTATTCATATATAAAATGTAGATTATATACATTCAACCAGGTCAACGCTTTGATACAAAAATCAGACTTCATGAAACCTCATTCATCAATTCTCAACTATTGGAATAATCTTTTGAGGTTTTCGTTAATTGAGATCACGAATGATCCAAGATGAAACATGAACCTACATTCTAATAATAAGTAAACGTCTCACCTTTTAATTCTGCGATCTGCTGATGTAAAAACTAATTGCACTGCCGGTTTCATTCACACACACAAAGCAAATTATAAAATGTTATAATCATAAGATTGTAGATGATAATATCACTATCACGATGAAATTCCCAGCAAGCAGCAAACCCAATATATGTCAACCGTCAATCCGCAATCATTTCAGTGTGCTAACAGTACTACCAAACTTATTCATTGAAAAATGACAGTTGTCAAATTGCACCAATAGTGAAGCTGGAACTTGGACCTCCGTACAAAACGAGAACATAGATTTCAAAAACATATTTAACTGCCAACTATACCAAAGCGCAAAATTTAAAATGGGCTTGATATATTGTACTGCAATTCTTGAGTCATGCGGATATGTTTTCATACGAATAGAATGACGTAGAGATATATGGACTAGATGTGTTAAACTGCGACACAACACAAAGTCGTATACGGATTCATTTCAAGAATAGCAGCCCTGGAGAACGATCTCACTCGAATATAAATTTAAATAATTCATCTCAATATTCTCAATGATACCATATATTATATTCCAAAAACAGCTTGCTTGCATTATGAGAGAATTCTGTCATAAATTCACTTCTTGCCTAAGCAGATACCAATTGTTGGAAATCGAGAGGCAATTACAACAATAATTCTCAGAGCACTCTCTCACGAATACCTGAAAACTGACCAATTGTGTAACAATCAGAATGTTGATAACTTTACCATCCGGGCAAGACCTATGGTTTTACTAACGTGTACTTTATTTGAATGTTTATAGAGAAACTTATCATATACCTCCCAGGTAAGTAACAAACAGAATTCCCATCGAGACTTTACTGAGCATTCGAAATTACAACAAGAAATCCCATGACAGTCGTTGGTAAGTCCCAAAAAGAATTAACAATAAGTATATAAATGGTTCGTCCTAGCGACTTCTGTGACTTCGCTGGTTTACTGGGTAGGTATTCTGTTCACTCTGTACTTCTTGGAACCGCAGCTTAGTATTGATCAATTGAAATATGGTAACTATTGGATACAAACCGATTCAACCAACCTCACATTGTCATATTGACATAATTGAAAGTAACTCCAATTATTGAAACCATTTGGAATAACCTGATCAGAACTGAATTTTAAAACAAATCCAGAAGTATGACTACTTCAAATTGTTTTCCTTATAGACCGCACGATTACATGTACGGTGGGTATATGAATCTTTTATGAACAAAATTTGTGAAAATAACAAAATTGAACTTTTCAGATCCCATTTTTACTGTATCAGGTCCTACGGACCACTATAAGGCAGCAATGGTTGCGAAACTATCGACAGCAAAATTTGTAAGTACTTAAAATGATGAAATTATTCATTAGAGGTAATTTCCTATAACAGAGTTGCTTCAATTAATATGATACTAGTTTGGAAAACGACTGGAATCGAAAAAATATCATCGATAATAAAAATTTTTTATGAAATAAGAAGTTATTTAAGATTGTCTTATTTATTCACTCATCCGTTCAAACTAAAATTTGAAAATATAACAATAAAATGTCGCACCATTGGCTGGTAGCTATTTTAGACTATTCCTTCCTTCCTGTGAATGATTCAAACGTGTTTGTATACTATTTTATTCACAATCATCCGCAATATTTTGATGAAATGAACAAGAAATGAATAGTGGCCAGACTAATTTCAATATATTGTGTTCCAAGAAGGCATTGGAAATAAGCGAGCTTCATGAAGCTCCCAACAAATGTCATTCTTGGTGAATGTCATTTAGGTTGAAAATATAATAATGTATGTACGTGTATGGACGTTTTGGTTTCGTTTGAATGAATGGCATACCAATAATATTTCACAAATCTCACTTATGTCACGAGGATTGGTGCATGTAGGCAATGACTGAGTCTAACAGCTTACAGAGCTTCAAGCCTCTGCACAAAATTTGACATTTTTCCGTGGTGAAATGTTATATTTGTTCAGCAGCTTTAACCACTATGAGCTGTTGAACGCAGCCACTGTCTGGATTACCTACTGAAATATTGGCAGCTTGGACAATAAAAATGGACTGGCCCTGATAAGCGGCAGAGGCTGTACCTGAGAAAATGGCTGATGAAAGAGTAACGGTTTATTTCTGAAAACTGAGTGAGGCTTTTGTTGCTGAAGATGATTACGCCCTATATCTTTCATATACGTTTGGTATTGAGATAGTGTGTAGTAGCTGTATCGTGTGTGGGTTCTGAACACTTCGTGAATTCTGATGAATAGTAAGAGGTTTGGAATAGAAGACGAAAAGGTCTTCTTCTTGACTGAATGATTGGTCTCTTTCCAACCTGAAAGTCAGTTAGAAACTAGCACATTCTCGAATGATTTTGAATAAGTTATGTAATTAACGTCAACTTGAAAAGGTCCAATCAGTCATTTTTTTATACAAATCGGAAGGGATTCATCAAATTATGCAATGTGTATTATTCACGTAGTTCCGTACATTACTAGACTAGAAATGTGAGATAGCAAAAAGTAGGTCTGAATAGATATTGGAATCTATACAATTGTAGAAGGGCAGATTTCAGTTATACGTGAAGTAGCTGATTGATAGAACGTGTTTGATTCGGAAACTGTGTAGGTTGAGAACTCAAAAAAACTACGAAAACAAAGTTTCATCTCCTGCCAAGGTTTATATACTATTTTATTTACAATCATTCGAAATAATTTCTGGAAGTGAACAAGAAATGAACACTTGCGACTACTATCAATACATTTTGTGTTGCATCGGGAATGAACAAATTCAATGACGCTTCCACAAATAATGTCAATATTATCATTTTTCGTGAATGTCATTTACCTACGTGGAAGTTGAAATTTTTCATAAATAGGCTTTTTCAGTTTCAATAAATTTGGCATGCCAATCATATCTTGTAAGTTTCCATAATGTTTTACGAAAACTGTTGTGAATAGCAACATTCAATAATAATAATGATAATTTGGATTTTCGACATGAACAATGGACCGGACTCGAGCGACAAGGGTGCAGAATCTTGTATTCGAGAAAATGAACTATGAACCGGTAACGTACCATTTTTGGAAACTAGTGTGTTAGTTATTGAAAGGGTTCGTCGTTTTTGATGAAGAAACGAAGTACCTGAAACTCTCCTGTCCGTTTAATACTGAGATAATGTATAATAACTGTTATATATCAGGAGTAGCTCGTTTTTTGTAGTTGCGTTGAGATGAACACGTTATCGGGGATCTAAGCACTTAATGAAATCCGATGGGCAGAATGACGTTTACAATGAAAAAGTAAGATGGAGGCAAGTGTTTTGAATTGATGACTTTTCAAACTGAGGGTATTTCAGCAACGAGCACATTTTTGAATGGATGTGAATGAAAAATGTTACGTACGTAATTCAAATAAATAACGCCGACATGATACCAAGCGAGGTCTCGTTGGGAGGCTATGAACATTCTCGTTTTTTCTGTCCACTGGTGACTGGTTGCTATTTCGTCCCTCCCCCGTATAATTAAAAAACCTGGGGGTTCGAGATGGAGCAGCCACCGTACCAGCTGATTCAGACTTTTCCGAACTATAATGTCCTGGTTCGGGTGATCTCGAGCTCCAGTCCCTTATTTCCTCTGACCGGACACGCAATCGACAGTTTCGTCCTAGGTGCTATTCTCTTCCGCACTCATAGCATATGGGGTTTCCCACTCGCTTTTGATCGTTATATCCATCAAGCATTTCTTGATATGTTCCAAGTCTGCTATGATTCGGTCGATGGTTTCATCTCCCTCCTTCTCGTTGATGACCCATTCCTGACGAGAAGCTTGTTTTGCAGCTTCAAATTCCAGGGAATACACCAAATAACAGCATTCAATGATCAATGATGCCCTAGTCTCAAATGCAGCTGTAGGTCTACGTCTCCGACTCGATTGATAAAGCTGTTGATGCAAATCAAGTTTATAAAGTTATCGGGAACGTCCGGATAGGCCATTCTCACCAACTCGATATTGGTACCAAATTATTGTGAGCTCTCGATTGGTCCCTGTGTCCTTATTCCCAATTCAGTCTGGTAAACCTGTTGGAGATGGTCACTACCAAATGTCCAAAGCTGAAAAAGGTCTCGTAATTCTCCTCTTTTCCCACAGGAATAATCAGCAGGACGTGAGAGGTCTTTCATCGCAATGTCATCACGAGTGCATTCGCTTTCTCTTCGTTGTTCCAGCCATCATTTTTCTCAGCAGTCTCAAAGTGGTTGCGGAAAACCAACCAGGACGATTCACCATCAAAAGTGATTTCCCTCTTCACGAAGTTCGGTATTCATCCTAGAATCCCTCGCGGTTCTTGGGGTACCTCTTCGAACTCCTCTTAAACTACCTCAAGATCCTCCTTGAATTTCTTTGCCACATCCAGTTTTCCCTTGACTACTTTTTGAACTTAAATAGTCAATTTACAATCTGTTTAGCTGCTCCTTTTTGCTGGCACTGAGATTCATTTATATTAGGTACGCGTTTGCTATTATATTTGCGCAGTTCCAGAACATGACCATGATCAATATGCATAGAAATCTTGGTGAAATAACTTGGATACGTTACATCGTTGAAGGATAATTCGTGAAAGAGGTGGGTTTATTTATTTGATTATTGATCCCCGTAACATTATTCAAACGGAAGCTATTAGTTGATGAAAAAAAATATATAGTGGCTGTATTGTTGGACTGAAAACGTGCTTTTGAAACCATTGATATCAATATACTTCCACTTAACTTCCCTATTAGGGAACAAGTGGTATGGTGCTGAAATGGTTATGAAAAGTACCTCATGGGTCGGTCTCAAGTTACCAGTTTAAGTGGAAATATTCCCAATATAAAGAGTATAAATACTGGTGTCACTCAGGAACCTCTTGTATTCAATCTATCTGAATGATAGCTATCAACTTTGTTGAAGACTGCGAATTTATTAATCTTTTCTCTGATGATACGCTCATAGCAGTCAGTGACAAAAACCTGGATAATGCAATGAAAAAATCGATAAAGTTGTCCAAGATATTTCCAAATTTTTCAATTTAAATGAACTCAAATTGTATACTCTCCAAACTTTGTTATGTTGATAATAAATAAATATAAACAGGTCAATACTAACAATGTAAATATCCCTATATATAATGGTAAGATGGGTTCATGATTGACAATACATTAGACTTAAGTTACTTCGAATATATACACCGTAAAGCTATCAAAAAAATATGTTTTCCCAAGAATCCATTTCCAGTTATCGTTTTGAACATCAGCTAGTCTATGAAACAAATTCACAGCCTCCCGTCAATTATTGTGCTTGTCTTCTTTCATTAATTGAACTTAGCAGTATCGCAGCGCTCCAATAATTGCAAAATCGAGCAATACGTATTATTCTAGTGTAATAACACCTTTCGCAACCAAGCGTTCTGTACTTGGTCACCTCTGAAATCAAGATTATTCAACTTTTCAATGATTTTCATTTATAAAATAATGAGAACTTCCCCTCATTTCAATCAATTCATTTCGAAAAATATTCATTTGCATAATCAGTACAGGTATAAAGATACAGTGACCCGTTCCAATAACGGAAAAACTATGAATTGTTTGTTTCATGAAGGTCTAGTCCAATTCAATAAACTACCTCCAAGTAATGAGAGAAGTTTAACATCAACTCCGTCATTGTTAGGTACACTACCATCTCATATCTTGTTTTATGACTAAGTTCTTTGAGTAAAATGATCCCGAACGAGTACTGTATATTTGACACATAGGCTGTGTGTCAAAAAAATGTCCAGATCAACAGCTGGGAGGAAGACAACCGGGTTATATGCTACCCTCCAGGAACAGCAATCTCTAGTAATAGACTTTTTGTTTTGGTTCATTTCGAAACAAACTGGATTCATGAATGAGCAAAACTAAAATAGCGATTAATAGAAGATTAAGGTAGCACTGCCACTTGTGGCAAGTGGCAGTGCTGTACTCAAAAATGCAAGATTGGTGAGGTATATATGCTTCAACTTCCAGAGTAGTAGGTATCTATATTTCTCGACCAGTAACAAAAATTTTTTCAACAAAAGTAGTGTTAGTGAAAGTTTATAACGTGGAAAATAAGAGTAAGTTTATCATCATTTTAATCGGTTCTGCGCACAAATCTGTATCTTTTCAAATAACAACGATATAGGCCGGGACATGAAATTTGAGCAACCCGTATACTTTTCGTAACTAGTTACGAAACGTTCTCACAAAATTTTGTATATCATATGGTGATTCTAGACCCGGTTCAATATTATTTTCCAATTCCTCAATCCAAAATCAGCTGGACGTGAGAACCAACGATTTCATTGCAAATACATGGTCTTTCTTCAAAACGGTCTTACGCAACCGACTTCTCATATTGAACTTTTGATATTTTCAAGCAAATATGTCCGATATTCCCCAACATGTTCTCCGACCTCCCGAACCACCCGAGGGTCCAACTAGTACGGAGACGTACGCCCCCCATCTCCCCCTACAAGGATTCAAAGAAGTCCACTAAACCTCACGACCCAGCGTTGCATCGTCAGCCGGACGTATTAGGAGCTGATAGACTGAAATATTTTTGTCCGATCGTCAACTTTCCACCGAAGGGCGCTCTCCTGCACCAACACTCGGTCACCTTCACCATAGAAAAAGTCGAAAAAAAAATGTCCGCCCACGCGGACGATAAGAAAAAAGACGTCTCTGTAGAGACTCAGTTCAGGGTGTCTAGTGCACAAACCGAACCCTGGGAGCCTCCGTATAAGATCATTGGAGAAGGAGATCCGGAAATTCTGAAACTGGATTTTTTGAAATGGGGTGAGTAACCATTAGAAATTTTCTTTATTCCAGTTAGGTATATTATGAGCAGTGAAATGTATTGAGCTCCATCTGAAAAAGAAAATATGCTACAGAATAATATGTGTAGTAGTCGTGAAAGTTTTTTTTTTTAATATTCTTTATTTCCGCTATCACGGCCAATCATCGACGTCTTCCCCCAACTGAAGATTTTGCCGAACCCTCTTGTATTCCAACCTGAGGGATCTTTCACGAGCTCAACATCCAATGACACGGAACCGCCGGTCTTACGTCCCTCCGAAGGACGCCGTATCCTCAATATATCTTGTGCTCATTGTGATACCTCGTTTGGTGGCTCTTTCAATTCTCTATCCTACACTTGTTTATTTTTGAGTTCTCCTATTTTTTTTTCATTCATCTACGAAACTGACAAGAAATCATAATTACAATGTAAACTTGAGTTGAATTCAATTACGTTTAATTAACCTTCATGGTAATTACTGGCTCAATTTTTCCTTCCTAAAGTCAATACTCGAGAGAAAGCGTAGTAACAATAGTTAACTTTGAATGCTAAAACTCAGGAATGAAAGTAAATCAGTGTTGGAGAGAAAATTGATTGACCTCTTGAACGGGATCTCAGAAGCTTCCCTTCCACTTAAAAACGTCCCGGTGACGAGTGACATCACACAATTTTTTTTTCACTATGATCACAAGAACTTTTCAAATTGAACATTCCACCTGTAGCAAAAATTGAGCTCGAAGATATTTGCATAACACCATCTGAACCCTTATTTTCTCCCCGCACAGTATTCACCAGCTCCTCTACCATATTCCGTCTTAGTTCTATCTGTGAATCAGGTGCTTCAGCCGGGCATGTTCTAAGGAAGATTGTCTCTTTGCCACTCTTTACAATCCTTCATTACTACTGAGAAGTTCGTGTTAAATGTAAATTTGGGTGGTACGTGGTCCGTATTTTTTTTTTTAGTTCAGGACATTCCACATATACTCTTATTATATTATCCCGGTGAATGTTTCAGCCTGAAATGGCCCATTTTTGCCCCTTCCTCTATAACTAATGTGATGACACTGCATGAATATAATCATTTGTATCGAAAAATACTAATTCAAAATAATACCAAAAAACTTCTCAACCAACAGATCTTTTGAATTTGTTACAAATGGGCAGTCATCTATACCACACTTTTCAAAAAATAAGGCTTTATTCTCAGCACCACTTTATTCCTGATGAGTATTAACGATATCTGATATCTGTCCTTCGATAATTCCACCCGTCAAATACGTATTATACGCCGACGACCTCACCTTCTACTGCCTAGGCAACCACATGGTCAGTACTTGCACCTTACTTCAGAAGGCCCTAGATAGCATCCACAATTGGTCTCTCAAATCCGATTTTCACTTTTCAAATCCAAAGTAATTCAGTTTAACAAAAATCCTCACCAACTTCTCAATGGGACCAGCTACAAGTGGTTGATCAACATAGCTTCTTGGGCGTTATCTTTAATAAAAGATTCACATGGAGACAACATATTCAGCTAACTGTTAAATCGGATCAACATTTCAAAATCATTACAACGAATGGACTGGCCTTTATGACAGTTTTTCTTTTTAACACGATGCGTATTACAATAGAGATAGAAAGGATATGCTCATTGAAGTGATATTGTGAAGGGCAGAATGATAATTCTATACTCGAATTACTATTCACTATTAATAAAAGATTCACATGGAGACAACATATTCAGCTAACTGTTAAATCGGATCAACATTTCAAAATCATTACAACTAATGGACTGGCCTTTATGACAGTTTTTCATATAACACGATGCGGATTACAATAGAGAGAGAAAGGATATGCTCATTGAAGTGATATTGTGAAGGGCAGAATGATAATTCTATACTCGAATTACTATTCACTATTAATAAAAGATTCACATGGAGACAACATATTCAGCTAACTGTTAAATCGGATCAACATTTCAAAATCATTACAACTAATGGACTGGCCTTTATTACAGTTTTGTCATATAACACGATGCGGATTTCAATAGAGAGAGAAAGGATATGCTCATTGAAGTGTTATTGTGAAGGGCAGAATGATAATTCTATACTCGAATTACTATTCACTATTAATAAAAGATTCACATGGAGACAACATATTCAGCTAACTGTTAAATCGGATCAACATTTCAAAATCATTACAACTAATGGACTGGCCTTTATGACAGTTTTTCATATAACACGATGCGAAATACAATAGAGAGAGAGAAAGGATATGCTCATTGAAGTGATATTGTGAAGGGCAGAATGATAATTCTATACTCGAATTACTATTCACTATTAATAAAAGATTCACATGGAGACAACATATTCAGCTAACTGTTGAATCGGATCAACATTTCAAAATCATCACAACTAATGGACTGGCCTTTATGACAGTTTTTCATATAACACGATGCGGATTACAATAGAGAGAGAAAGGATATGCTCATTGAAGTGATATTGTGAAGGGCAGAATGATAATTCTATACTCGAATTACTATTCACTATTAATAAAAGATTCACATGGAGACAACATATTCAGCTAACTGTTAAATCGGATCAACATTTCAAAATCATTACAACTAATGGACTGGCCTTTATGACAGTTTTTCATATAACACGATGCGGATTACAATAGAGAGAGAAAGGATATGCTCATTGAAGTGATATTGTGAAGGGCAGAATGATAATTCTATACTCGAATTACTATTCACTATTAATAAAAGATTCACATGGAGACAACATATTCAGCTAACTGTTGAATCGGATCAACATTTCAAAATCATTACAACTAATGGACTGGCCTTTATGACAGTTTTTCATATAACACGATGCGGATTACAATAGAGAGAGAAAGGATATGCTCATTGAAGTGATATTGTGAAGGGCAGAATGATAATTCTATATTTGAATTACTATTCACTATTAATAAAAGATTCACATGGAGACAACATATTCAGCTAACTGTTAAATCGGATCAACATTTCAAAATCATTACAAATAATGGAGTGGCCTTTATGACAGTTTTTCATATAACACGATGCGAAATACAATAGAGAGAGAAAGGTTATGCTCATTGAAGTGATATTGTGAAGGGCAAAATGATAATTCTATAATTGAATTACTCTAACCTCTCTTTTCTGCTACATTGAGAAAGGAATTCGCCTAGAGGTTATACCTGAAGTATTCTATCTTGCTTACTTTGCAGTCCTCTCTCTCTCAGGGCCAGTCCATTTGTTTGAATGTCTATGATTTGGACTTACAGATCATTAGTCCGTTCCAAATTGGATTACGGAAGTATTCTTTATATGAATGCCTGCAAAACTTAGCTCGAATACCTTGACACAAGCCACCCCACATCTTACGAATATGTCTAGGTACTTTTAGATCCAGTCCGACGGAAAGCATTGATATTAAATCATATGAACCGTTTCTCCTCAGGATATCTGCCTACATACAAAACCCAGTATTTAAATCTTATATAAATCTCATCTTATATAAAGCTTCCGAAAACAGACCCAGAGCGTTGCTTTCACCACCACTTTTATTATACCCTATTTCAAGAAACATCATCCTGAAAGTTACAACTCCTATAAAACTTTCCAAAAATCCTCCATGGACCAAAAAACCGCCACTATTTGAACACATTCCTGCAACTACAACAAGCCCGATACGCCTAACATTGTCTTCATACAAATATTGAGAGAACTTATCAATAACCAGCAATTCGACAAAATCCTTTACACTGACGCCTCCGAAGAAGTTAATGGATGTGCTGTAACTTCATTTGATACAATAATAGCAACACACAAACTTTCCAATTTCTTGAGTATACACACAGCTGAACTATACGTAATACCACAAGCTTTCAGAATATATATATATATATATATATATATATATATCTTCCACACCTGCCACCACCATCGCACCAGAGGTATCTACGTGAATACCATCCCATATAGGAATTACGGTCAACGATTGTGCACACCAAGCAGCGAAACAGACTTGTTCCTCCGGCTCGTCAGTAGAGTAAATCAAACCTCACCAATACTTGAAACTAGTAGCTCGACAAATGATGTTACAAACATGGTGAATACATTGGAATACATGTAACACCAAACTACATACAATCCAACCCACAGTTTCAGCGCAAGAACCCCCAAATAACAAGAAAGGACAAATGTGTTATAAGAAGACTCAGAATAGGCCACTCCCGGCTCATCCATGGTTACCTGATTTCTCACCGAATCCCCCTATCTGTGAAGTCTGTGAAAGTGTAAGACTCACACTTTCACAATGCATACACTCCAGCCCAACTCGCCACAAACACAAACTCAGTGGAACTCTCAAAATCATTTTCGATCTACTTAACCAGTATAGTGTTGTAATACAGTTCCTCAAAGACTGTCGACTGTTTAATTCGATTCGATTTTTGAGATTATTATTGCTAATGTGTAATCAAATGTATCACAGATCCCGTGTCAGTGGCCATTAGATGCCGAGATACGTTAATTTCAATAAAAAATCCAAAAAAAATCCTGAATTGATACTGAAATTCTAGCACTCACTGCCAGTTATCAAAAAATCACCCTGTAATGAGAACTTTTGTTCAGAAAAATTATTCCTGTAAACCCTGCAGCTCAAAATTTATATTACTTTTATCTCTTTTATTTTAGCAAATATCTTAACGTATTACTCAAATATCTTGTAAAAATAAATCACATCAGAGCTCAACTTTCAAAATCTGATATTATATTCATCTACTGGAATTTTCTCGAACAAAAATTTATTGACTTTTATCTACTGCTGCCAGAAATGAATGCTTCAAGTAAAAATGAAATTTATTCAGAGTGCGTTGCTTAAAATGTCACCAGTACCAAATAGATTTTTTTTGACTACCTATACATTAATTAATAAAGTAATTCTGGCAAGCCTACATCAACGGTTGCCCTGTCTGTGGCAGTTTCAGAAAATCCTATCTCTAAACCATACTTTATTGTGTGATTTCCACTCAACAGATCGCAAAACCTCTACAAAGTGTTATTTGGTTACCTTATTTTTTCACCAAACATTAAAATTTCACTAATTTTATTTTGATTCAGTTTTTTGGCACAGTTCGTTTTTTGACAGGTTTTCATTCTCATTATTGCTTTTCGTTTAATTCCAGTCCAATAAAATAAATTTTTCTCATTTCAAAATTTCAATATTTTCATCATTATATCAACTGTGTATTTCAATTCTCTTGTTCAGATTTTATTGGTTCAGTTTGGTTATTTCTATCTAATAATTTTTTTTGGTAGGTTAAGATAGGATAAAATATATAGAAAATGGAAATCAGTAACAACACCACAAATTGAAAAATTGTGTTTTTACATCATAAAGCTCTCCGTGAAAAATCAGAACTATCGGATCTGGTGCAAGGTTTACAGTTACTGGTTTAGAGTAGACTTTATGTACTGCACAAAAATAATCATGATGGAATGAAGCAGAAAACTACTTAGTATTAATAATTCGCTGATTTGTTTTTTCCAGGAAGTGGGCTACCAGCTGGCATGCAAGAAGTTCGACTGATAGAAAGAGCAAGAATGAAAGCTGCGTGGGAAAAAAGCATCCAACCTGATATAAAAAATGAAAACTCTCTAGTCCAATTTCGAGATTATTTAGAGGCATTGGAAAGGGATGAATGGGCATTCAGAGAACAGGAGATCCGCGAAGTTCAAGAACTCAGATTGCAACTTCTTGAAAAAATGTTGAATGAAATTCACGAAAAATCCCAAACGAGAACTGAAATGAAAATGAAGCATTTTGCTGCTAAGAAGGAGGCAGAAAAAGCGGAACAATTGGCTAAGATTAGAAAAAAAACAGCAAGAGGTTAGTATTTTGGAATATCTTGTATTTTATGAAATAGATTGCTGCGGCACTCAAATCATTAGCAGGCCGCCCGTGGCTCTGCCTTTTAGACTCAAGGGTGGAATAATAATTAAAAATGAATAGTTCGTTATTTTCAACAGAACAGTCATGCTTTGGAATTCCTTGTAGATGTTGTTCGAAAATTCAAAATAATTCACACATCCTTCTCCTCAATTCACACAATGTTGTCTGGCTGAAACAGGAATCTTCCTTTTGTGGGAACCTGAAGATCACGAGAACAAACATAAAACATCAGACGTGATACCACGCAAATCGACACAGATTAAAAGATAGGGAAACGTATTTATAACGTTTCCTTTTAGTACAGTGCATCAAATAAGCGGAGCCCCTCAAAAAATGAAGACTTGCAATGTAGTGATTTTCATGAAATGCTTATGATAGTGGTGATTCGTAAATAGGAAGTGATGATTGTGTTGATTTATCTATCAATAAAAACGTTTATTATTATTATTATTTTTCGTTTAAACAAATATAGTTGGGTCCGTACTCCCCACTGCTCCGACCCAGTGGGCGAACGCGCTAGTATAATTAACCAATGACCACTCCCCGCACCGCGGGGTAAGTGGTCACTGGCTCCGAGAATCGTGAGTCCTGAGCAGACGCAAAGAACCGAGAATAACGGCCTTCTGCATGCGGCCGGCCAAGATCTCTGCCGCATTACGGCATGCCGGTATGATCTTGAGCTCCGAGGGTAACGTTAGTCTGGAACCACCGAGAACACCTATAATCAGAACCACTAACTTAACAACAGAATATTCCGGTTGGAGCCTGCGGAGTTCGTAAAGTGAATCCTGGTACTATGTCCGTTTTTCCTCCTCTTTTCGGACGATATTCGTTTCGGCAGGGGCCGAAAACTCAATAACGAATATCGTCTTACTTCGGTGGTCGAAAAGGACTATATTAGGCTTATTGGCCTGTATTTGCCTGAGGGTGGGGAATAAAAAGTTCCAAAAAATTCGACACCTTTCATTCTTCACAACGGAGCCTAAGGCAGTACCGGTGTCCTGTATATTTCATACGAGTGCCGAAGAAAATAGTACAGCACTCGTAAGGCCGCGTTATGGCGATGGATATAGGCCGAGACTGCATAAACTGCACAAGATGACAGCAAATGCATCAAAGTCTCGGGCGCCTGTCGGCAGGCCCTGCATCAGGGACCTCTATACCCATCACGCGGCTCCGATAGACTAGGGTGTTGAAGACACCGTCTTGGCACGCCATGATGAACCCTTCAGTCTCCGACTTCAGCTCACCTGACCTGAGGAAGGCAAATTTCAGCTTAACAGACAAGCCATGGAAGACTCCATGCATGGGCTTGTCTGTAGGCAGCTGCAGCATTTTAGCATTCTCTGCAGCCTTGATGTGAGCTTTTCTCCGTGCGGGCGCCAACTCGGTGACAGAGAGTTGGTTTACCCGCTCGGTGTCGAAGACTATACCAAGTTCATCAGCAGCGCGCCTTGCTGCCTTGAATAAAAAGGCTCCGACTCCTGCATGTTCATGATCTCGGACCATGCAGTGTAGGGGATCCGAACTCCTGATGACTCTACAGGCTCCATCCAGTACCATTCTGTTGTGAAGACACTCCAAACTCAGAAATCTACGGCCCCCTTGTTGTCGAAGGAGATATAACCGTGGAGCGGACGATTTGGGATGCATGCTTCTGTGCATATGCTTCATTTTGCGAGTCTTCACGTCAAGTTGCCACAACTCTTCCTGAGTCCATTTGACTACTCCGAAGGAGTAGAGTAGAATCGAAATGGCAAGCATGTTGGTGTCAGAAACTTTGTTCTTACCCGACAGCTCTGAGGACCAGATTTGCCGTAGTTTCTGCCTATACTTGCCACGGAGAGCATTTTTCACCGAGTCTACCTCTTGGGTGTGGCGTTGTTCCACACCCAAATAGGTGTATGTCTCTCCGGTATTCAAATGATGTAGAATGCTTCCGTCTACGAGTTGGGCATCCTCCGCGAAATCCTCGCATTGTCCTCTTCTGAGATGAACCAGTGCACATTTGTCAATCCCGAATTCCATACCGACAGCATGCGTGAACTCCTGCACCACCCTGAGGGATTGCTGTAGGTCCCTTTCTCCAGAGGCATAGAGCTTGAGGTCGTCCATACAAAAAAGGTGGGTGACCTTATGCCTCCGGTTTCCAGGGGTGCCGCAGTTATATCCCCAGGTTTTCCTGAGTGCAACGAACAATGGCATTAGTGAGATGCAGAAGAGAAAAACACTCCTTATGATGACCGGCTCTGTTTGGACCATGCTTTCACCTGATGTTATGGTGAAGACCCGCTCCAGAGCGGCATCAGTTCGATGCATCTCACTATTTGATCGGGTACCGCAAGGCACTCGAGTAGGTACAACAACAACTCATGTGATGTTGTATCGAATGCCTTGCGATAGTCGATCCAGTCCACAGAAAGATTCCGCTTATACTGCACGGAGTCCTGCGTGATGCATCTGTCAATCAGCAAGTTCTCCTTACAGCCCGCGGAACCCCTCTTTGACCCTTTCTGCTCATATATCCGTTCGAACACCGGGTCAACTTGCTTGGAGAGTACACATGTACAAGATACGGGATTAGCACGGTTCGCCCCTCGACAAACCATTCCGGAATCAGCTGCTCTCCTTTCAGCCAAGAACTGAATATTCTGGCCAAATGGTGGTGGGTGCTCGGTAACTTTTTCCACCAATAGTTATTGAGGCCATCAGGGCCTGGAACAGCAAAGTTCTTCGAACCCTCAAGGGCTCTCCGAACTTCATCCGTGGTTATCGGTTGACTCAGTATTTCGGGCTCAGACTGTCGAAGCCTTCTACAGAAAGATTCAAACTGCGCCAGGGCTGGAGTGTCTCCGTTGAGTGGTTGCGGATGCTCGTAGATACCTTTCCAGAACGATTCCACCCGATCAGCGGCCGGCGGATTATCCACAATACGCGGAGGCAATTGGAATAGGCGAGAGGGTTTTTCGCGGAACTGTTTGTTCTCTGAGAAAGCCCTCGCCCGCCTCACTAGTGACTTTTTTGCAGATACCAGCATTCGTATCCTCTCGAGGCAATGCTGCTTGATGGTGAGCAGCACTCCTCGATTCAATGTGTGGTGGGATCTCCGCAGTTTTGCAGCGATTTGCCGCACTGCGTGCGTAAATGGTCTTTGAGCCGCTAAGTAGTCCATCACACATTGGATACGAGACGCGTGTTGTCTCGCCGACTTGATCTTAGCCTCCATCTTGTGTATGCGCTGTTCATGCTTCCTAGAGGGGTCGAAGGATCTGTCACCTCCTATCCCATAAAGAGCCTGAACAGCGTCATACACGGCACAGTTGATCTGCCAGATGTCGGCCTCTTCTGTAAGCGCACTACGAACCTCTGCATCCACTCGGGCCAGTTGTTCTGGCCTGAGGCATCCTTCGGGTCTCGATGGTGTGGGTTCTCGGTGCTTTCAAGCGCACCCTCTCCTCCACCAATCGCACTGGCGGTATTTCTACCGCCTGCTCAACTGCCATCGGTGGGGCACGTACATAGCCACGGCCACGAAGATGGGATACATAATCCCTGAGATTTTGGGCAGAAAAGGCGTCATGCTCTGGGTGTGCCACGCACCACAGCGCATGCATTCTCGCCATGTATCCCCTTCGGGCGGGCTCACTACTCTCGTAGCACCGCATCAGGTCATCTCTCAATTCGTCGGTCCACTCAAAACGTTGTCCGTGTCCATTGCCAGAGTCGTCATGGGGCTGTCCATCGGTTTGGGCCCCTCCACCTTGCCCTTGACCCCTATCCGAATGGGGTCGGTTGTGGGGGTCCTGTCCTCTAGTAATGGGAACCAGAGTTGAGGGCCTGCAAGGTGGTTAGCCCAGCAGGCCCACGGCCGGCACCAGAAGAAGCATTTCTCTCCCGGATACGCATTAGCTGCCGGTCCGATTTTGCATCCTAAGTTCAGGAAAGTGGTGGCGCTACTCACCAGAGACTGTTCAGATGTTGTTTAGTCTCCTCTGCTTATTTATTAGTATTATTATTATTTATTATAATAATGGTTTTACCACGGCACGTGTTTCGCTGTACGATAGCTTTCCCGAGCAGGATGAAAAATTAATATATGAATAAATAAATGAAATATTGTTTGACAACCCATTGTCGAGAATCGCACAGAAAACTGATATTTTATGTTAAATATAGATTTTCATGAATTATCGGCCAGATCAATTCAATTTTTGGAGTAATGATTTATGAAGTATTTAACCGTTAATTCAAGAGGTTTTCCATGAATTGGTAGCAGCTTGTGTTCTATTTTACATCTCAATACAAGAATTTCCTGAATAATGCATGTGTTCGATAGACTCCTGTAGTCTAGTCGTTGTTGCGACCTGGGTAATTGTTGTTGTTAAGCTGGTTGGCTTAAGGCGAGCGGTCCTTGGATGTTAAATACCTAGACTGAGCATAATATATTTTTTGGTAGTGAATTCTTGGAGGAAATAATAACTTTCGGTGGAATTTTCAACAATGTTTAATTTGTTTAGGATAAGAGGCATCTCGAACATTCAGTGTTAAACAAATAAAGCATGGAATACATAAGGCCAAAATCGATGATTCTATAATACAAAAATACGTCGACAAGTCAATAGCACTCACATAACGTTCATCACAAATCTCGTACATGGTACATAAATAACGAAATTATCGCTTCGGTTTTAATAGCTGGACTTACATATCATGCTGAGTAGTTGTCTCTTGGAGCACTCTAAATTAATCTGATTTATTACTTCACTGAGTTGTTTAGTTACCGTATTTACTGTACTTTCAGGTATATAATACTACATCACTCACTTGAAACAAATATAATTTTCATACGAGCCACTAGACTCAAGACTACTGTACTACCTAATTCGCAATTTGCCAACGTTTTTCTATCTCCCATCGAACAAAGAAAGATTCCTTCGAGTTCGGAATTTGGCAAGGTTTAGTAAGTGGCTTGAACATCTGCCCTATTAGATTTTATGGGTTTCAAAAATCGCATAAATAAGTCGTAGATATTGCGAAATTATTTGCCTCGAGTTTCGGTATTGAGGCCACACGTGTTAATTACCTTTTCCACTATAAACTCGAAAGTTGCAAGCTTTTGTTTCGGTCCATTTCTGAAGGTAAGGGTCGAAAATTTTAATATTCTGTATAATTCTATGATACAATTTTCATTGCAGCTGTTGAAATAAGATTTAGGATTTATTATCCAATTGTTACTGAAGTTCTTCTGAGGTGTTAATACTTTATATTTGAGCGGGACTGCTTTCTCTGAGGGGTCCGAGAACCCGGAACTGGGGGAAAAGGTCCGATGCATATCGGCCAACATGGCGTTCCATTCCGGAGGCGTCGGACTCCGGGGTTCGCACTGTAGGAGAACCCTGTCGTCGATTTTCCTTAGGGCTGCGTCGAGGACATCGGGAAGTCTACCGATTGGGTTGGCCAATGGTACATCGAAGTGGGCAGGAAAGGGGTTGGCTGCTGCTACTCTTGCGTCCACTCATGGGGGTTGAACCGGAGATGTTGCATTCTGTCTGAACTCTTGGTTGGGCTCGTCTGGGAATTCCCCCTCAAAAATCCGAGGTGGAAGAGGAGGGTTGCACAGGTCACAACGGCATTCCTCGTTTGGCAGGTTAACTGGGGAGAGACGTTTCGGATGGACATATCCGTCTCTGGCTACCTCTGGGCCAGGGGTTTCTGGAGGCGGTACATATCTCTCACACAGGCATAAGGGTCGGCCGGCTAACTGGCACCATAAACAGGAACACCTGTGCTTTCCCAGATACACGGACACTGGGAAAAGTTCAGCATGGAAAATCATACTGTTTATTAGGTTGTCACCCAAATGATACGCTGAATAGTTTTCCGGTACTCTCAAGTAAGGTCTCTCCCACACTAGTTGGGTTACGATTACTAATAACAACGCACATCTTTCCTCCGTATATCGACCTTACCAAATCAATTAATTGATCAATATCAATTACCAATAATTTTACGAAGTATGATGTATTCAATAGCCTTTCGTTCTGATCCGAATACTTACAATTCCTGAGCTTTAGAAATTTCAGAGCCTAAGTAAATACCTCCGGACCCTTGAGCTTGTATGGGTTGAAATTTAAAAGGCTCCTCCTTGTCTGGTTTCAATTGAAAGGGGGGTTCTGCAATTAATGGAAATGGATCCATTCCTATCCATTTATTACCAATGAAAAATAATGGCGAAATCGAAGAGTTGTTTTCAGTTTCTTGCGCATGCACCTGTATAATGTTCTCGTAATCGGTGACATGAAAAATGACGTATTATAGGCAGTTACAGGTAATTCCACATAGCAATTCGAAGTTCTTCTTATTTGCACGTTAATAGGACTACATGCCATCATATACAGGACTCCTCCGTTTATTTTTCCAATTTAAACCAATTTCTGCTGCAGTAGAGTGGCGACAGCATTCGGCGAAAATATTTCCATTGACAAACGGTTTTTTAGAATTTCTCTTTTTAACAAACACCGTCTATAAACAGTCTGTGAATACACTTCGTTTATATTTCGCTTGAACGATTGCTCTACATAAAGAAATTTTGTGTTTACATAGGTTATTAAATCTGCGTCCCCTCCGTCGGTTCCACGTATAGTCCATATTGTAAGGGGTTCATCTATATTATATTCTATTGCTAAAGGTCGGGGGTGTTCCGTTGAGTGCATGATCCGATTATATATTGCTTCTTTCTTCGAAAGCTTCAAGGCAGATATTTTCGTTCTATCCTCAACAAATAGATATATTTTTGCAGTGGGTTGTTGTTTTTCTGTCACTAGCGTAGCTGGTCCGTTATAGACAACTTTGAATAGATGACTTTCGTCATAACTGAAGGGTCCCCAGACCGTTTCGCCTATAATAGGGTCCAGACAATAATTTTCAAGAAAATTGCATGCTACTTCGTCTTGTAAAGTTATTTCATTTGTTTCTAATCGTGCGGTTGCCCAGTAATCTCGTAGAGTTATTTGTACACTAGCGGTAACTATGACGTTACTCCATTGTTTGCCTCTGAAGTTGTAAGTTACTCCATTACAACTTCCATCCTTGTTTAACTCTTCTGCTAACGTAGCAGACGCGGTATGTGTGCTGTTTCTTTCAAGTTTTATAGCTTGGTTTGCGAATCCACGATATTCTAGAAAATCATGCATTCTTTTGCATTCTTCTTGCCTATTTCATCAACATACTCCAACAAGTCTCCTTTCACTAGACTACTGTGTGTCCAAACGCCACAGTTGAATATTTGTCTAGAAATTTGTAGTAGACAAGTCCAAACGTGAACTTTTTGCATTCTAGCCTGTTCTAGTACTTGTACTCTTATATCTTGTGTCGAGTATCCTGTGGATGGATCTGGACATTCCGAAACGTCCCTGAGAGAAATTTTACCCAACTTAGCCATACATATAGTCATAGTTCGGGAAGGAAAAATTGAATCCTTGGACAAATAAATTCCTACCCCTAGAGTAACGGCTTTTTCGGTTTCGGAATGGCTTCTTGAAGCAGTTTTTGTCTGTCCTATATTGTCGTTCTCTGGATTGACTTCAATATCGCTTTCCTTCTCTTCTGACTCAATCTTCCCATTATCTGTTTCCTGGTACTTTATATTTCTTGTCTCCTTATTCACTTTATTTCCAGTTACTACTTGTAACTACAAGTAACTTGTACTAACTTGTGCATATTCATCATTTCAATTTTTATTTCCTTCAATTTTTTTTTCCATTTTTCGCATCCTATCATCAAATAATTTTTCTGTATTCCTTACTAATCTCTTTTCTACCATCAACTCAACTTTTTCCTCTAACAAATACATGCATCCATTTTCCAAAGCAATTTTCATTTCGAATTTCTGCAGAAAATCCAATCCTAGTAGTATATTTGCATCGAAATTTCCCGGTTCGATTGTAATGAAATCATGTTCAATTACTTTTACTAGACTCAACGATATAAACATTTTTACGATTCGTTTATCTGGTATTTTTCTACCTTGTATAGCAACTATATTCAGTGTTGGCGTCCTTTCTATATTGAACCCCTTAACGACGTCTGGCTTTATTAAGGTTACTTGTGCCCCAGAATCATTCATAGCAGTATATAATTCTCCTCGAATCCATATCTGCACAATATTTCGGGGGTTTTCGTCTTCCTGAGCACTACTAAGTATCCTTGCCAATCCAGTATCTAAACATCGTTCTGAGCAGCTACATTGCGGGGTTATTATGCAGCCACTTCGTGGTTCAAATTCCTTGGGGGCGGTCCATTTCTTGGGCTAAAGTCCCTTACTGTAGTGTATGTATCCCTGTATTGTGCTGGTCTCCTATTATTAGAATTTTTGGGTCGGTGTGAGTAAATATTGCGTCCTTCTCTCTCTGGTCTATATGCTCTGAGTTCCTATGGTTTGCCTTCTGCACAATCTCGGACTTTGTGGCCTGGTTTATGACATTCATAGCACAAATTTTTAGTTCTGTCATTCTCATATGTGGGACAATGTCTGGCAACATGACCATTTTCATCGCATTTAAAACATTTGATGGACGGGTTTTCCACGGGCTGTTCCCTACTTGTACTCGCAAAAACTCCACGACATTCTCTCCCTTAGGGTTTTGTCATCTCTTCGATAATTTTTACCGGTTCAGTGTCTCAATGGCTTCTTCCACTGTATCGGGTTGTGATGATAAAATAGTCTTTCTTATCGAATTCAATAAACCCATGACGAATTGGGTAACAAGGCTTTGTTCCCATTACATTGCTTTCTTAAAATTATAATCACGGCTGGATCTTCTGTAATTTCAAGGGGTCTGAGGGCTACTTTTTTTAGCCTTGCTAGAAATTGTCGGCACGTCTCCCCATGTCGTTGGCGACATTCCAAAATTGCTTAAGAGACTGTCCTGGATATTGTAATGCCAAAGTGTTTTTTCAATCCTTTTTTCAATTTTTCCCAAGATTTTGTAGTTTTCAACTAGGTTCTAATTCCAAAAATTGTTTTGCTAGTCCAAAATTTCAATCTGACTTCTTGATTATCTGTCCAATTTGCAAAATTGACAGTTTCGTCGAAGATTTTTAGAAACTCGTTATTATTAGTTTTTCCATCAAAATTTGGAATAGAATCGATGTTAAATGTAACTCTTTTTTCTTCCTGAATCGGTTCGTTCTCCATTATGTTAGAAACTTTTCCTCGACAAATATTTACGTGTTGAATATTTCCGTATATTCATAGGGGTTACCTATGAATTTACCAAAGAATTCAGCCCACACCTGACACCAAATGATTTATGAAGTATTTAACCGTTTATTCAAGAGGTTTTCCATGAATTGGTAGCAGCTTGTGTTCTATTTTACATCTCAATACAAGAATTTCCTGAATAATGCATGTGTTCAGGGGCGCCGGAACCATGGGGGCTATGGGGCTCGGGCCCCCATAGAGAATTGGCTATGGGGGCTGAGCCCCCATAGTGAAGTTCTGGCGTTCGAATCTGTTACTATGCTCTCATAGCAAATATGTTTCGTTTAGAACAAATTATGTATCGGTCTCTTTGGTGTCGAGTTATAAAGATTTTTATTATCACGGTGGCAACAGTGTGAGTGACAAAACCGCCGGAGCTTGTTACTCAAAGCCGTAGTCACAAAGATATATATTTTGTGATAATAAATAAAATGTGATATCTGATATATCAAATCAAAAACGTATTTACAGTCCACGATGACGAGATAGCAAATAGTTTCATTTTAAAAAATAACCAAAGACGGCAGACCTTCTAACATGAGTAAAATTATAATTCTGATTCTATTTGTTACATATATATATATATATATTATATAGTTCATGTATAAGTTGGTTATTTGTTTCTTTTGTAGTACTTTGACTCGCTATTTGGAATTTATGGTTTGAACCTGGCTGTGATTATTGTTTTTTTGTTTTTTGAATATTTTACCGAAGAGTTTGGAAATTATTTTTATTATTTTAAACATGTACTTAGGTCGTTTTGGATCAGTATTCACTTTGTGTTTTATTTTTTCATATATGTGAACATCACCTTAATATATGATGTTATAATTCACTCGTTATTTATATAACGAGTGAAATTGGTTTTCTGGAAGTTTATCTGTTGGTTTGATTGACTTTCGATGTTTCACCAACATCTCAGTTGTCATTTTCAAGAATGTTACTGCTCCTATTTGGTGCTAGCAACTTTTGTTTGAAAAACTTTTTCCAGTTTTCAAATAGTTTCTCGGTCGTAAATTGTAGCCGGTATGATTCGTTCCCTCAGCCGTCCGGTCGATTATGGTTGTCGGACCTTTGGCTAATGACTGTTCAGGTAATAACGGTCGGTGTGGTTCGTGGTGACCTGCATCCACCGAAGGACCATTTCCTGAACTGTTTTTCTTTTTGTTGATGAGGGCCCTCCAGACATTGGTATATTTTGTTAAGTATATCGCTAAAATACGCCTATAATCGATCATTTTGTGTTCCGTGAAGGAGACGTCATATGTCATTAGATTCGACACTTGACGGTGAGGTTGAAGCGAGTATTGTATTTTTTGACCCCTTCTTGGATGAAATAAAACCATGGGTATAGTTTGGAGTTTTACTTAAATAAATAGAAATATCTGCAATATCAAGTGAGAAATTACATTAGTATAAAATTATCAAAAGGTTATGGGCCCAGAGGCTTGGATGGAAGAAAAATTTTAAGGAAAAAGTATTCGAGGTAAATTTGGTCAAACACGGTAAAGATGGCGCATGGTGGAGGAAAATATACGATAGAAGGACTAAATGGAGATAACTATCTTACTTGGAAATTCAGGATGCAAATGATATTGGCGGAAAATGAAGTGGCAGAATATGTTGAAGAGGAGACAGATATTACACAGCTAACCAATGATCAAAAGAAGAAGTTCACTAAAAACGATAATAAAGCTAAATCACTTATTGTGCAATGTGTCTTGGACTCTCAGTTGGAAAGTTTGAGAGATAAAGATTCCGCTTTCAAAATGTGGCAAGTGTTACAAGAAAAATTTGAGAAAAAGGGTTTAACGGGGCAGTTATTCTTGAAAAGGAAAATACTATCAATGAAACTAAAGGAAGGGGAGTCCTTACAAAAATTTATCATGGAATTTGAGGAAGTACTCAGACAACTGAAAGCAACAGGTGTAGAAGTTGAAGAAAAAGACATTATATGTAACTTATTATTAACGTTGCCAAAATCATATGAAACCGTTGTTACTGTAATTGAAAATCTACCAGATAATGTGTTAACCTATGAAAATGTAAAAAAAGAAATTATTAAGCGAAGAAGAAAAAAGAAATGTAGGAAGAAAAACCTATGAAACTGTTAATCCGACAGCCTTCAACACAGAATCAGGATGTTATCGATGTGGAAGAAGGGGCCATTACAAAAGTCAATGTAGAACCAGAATGAATAGTTTTAACAGAGGAAATGGGAATTTTAGATATCAAAATCAAAGAGGCAATTACCATTATAGAGGTTACGACAGCAGTAGAAGCAGAGGAAATGGCAGCTATACAAGGTCAAGAAGTCAAGGACGAGGCAGAGGTACTTTTGGAAATGCTAGTAACCTAACAGAGCAAGAAATGTCACATTCACAGGTGAACGAGGTATGTGAAAATTTATCGAACATTTGTTTCAATGCAGAAACGGAAAATGAACATTATACAAACTCTGAAGACAATTGTTTAACCTTTTTTATTGATTCAGGGTGTACTGATCATCTGGTCAATAATAAGAATGTATTTTCACAAATTGTTATGTTAGAAAATCCTATTAAAATAGCAATTGCAAAAAATGATAAATATCTGTTAGCCACAGGTGTAGGTAACATAAATGCAATAAGTTGTGTAGGACATAAAAAAATTGAATGTACTATTAAAAATGTTTTATATGTTCCTGAATTACGGAAAAATTTATTATCAGTAAAACGATTAGAAATGTCAGGTATAAAAGTTGTTTTTTCAGATGGACAAGTAAAATTCTTAAATGAAAATGGTACTATAGGTATAGGAAAAAGAAACGGACTTTATGAAATAACTTTTAATGTTGTGAAAAATGAATGTTTAAATGTGAGCAATGTCACAAATGATTTTTTAAAATGGCACCAACGATTTGTTCATTTAAATTTTGCAGGACTAAAACATTTAATAAATGAAAACTTAGTAGAGGGCCTAGAAAATGTTAGAATTTCTCAGGTTGAATTTTGCGAACCATGCGTAGCAGGAAAAATGTGTAAAAAACCATTTGGTACAAGAACCAAAAGTACCAAATTATTAGAAATTGTCCACAGTGATATTTGTGGACCTATAACACCTACTGCTCATGACGGGACTAGGTATTTCATTACCTTTACAGATGATTTTTCTAATTTTACAGGGGTTTATTTGTTGAAAAAAAAAAGTGAAGCTTTTTTAAAATTTAAAGAATTTTTCTTTATGACTAAATCAATGTTTGGATTTACAATTTCAAAGTTAAGATGTGACAATGGGGGCGAATTTATTTCTAGAGAGTTTAAAGATTTTTGCAGAGATAATGGAGTCATTTTAGATTATACCGTACCTTATACACCCCAACAAAATGGAAAGGCAGAGAGGAAAAATAGAACTTTAGTTGAACGAGCCAGAGCTATTATTAATGAATCAGGAGTTCCAAAACAATTATGGGGAGAAGCTATTTTAAATTGCAACTATGTAATTAACAGGGGGCCAACAGACACACTACAAAATATTACCCCAGCTGAACTATGGCTTAAACGAAAACCAAATGTGAGTAATTTTAGAATATTTGGATGCCTAGCTTATAATCTTTTGAGAAAGGAAGACAGAAATAAATTTGATTCAAAATTTGAAAAATGCATTATGGTAGGTTATGCTCCAAATGGCTACAGGCTATGGAATGTAGAAAAAGAAAAAATAATTACTTCGAGGGACGTTAAATTCAAGGAAAATGAATTTTATTATAAAATCAATAAAATAATAATTAAGGAAGAAACGGATGATATAAGCCAAGAGTTAAGAGAAATTGAACTAAGTGAGGAGCAGGAAAAGGAAGAACAAGATGAAAAAAAAGAAAACATAAATAGAGGAGAGAACAAAAGGCGAATAAAGTTACCAGACAAATATAATGAATATGAGCTATACATGGCATTTGATGCAATTTCCTTTGTCGAAGATGTTCCAGAGAAGGTAGAAGACTTGGAAAATAGAGCTGATAAAAACTGTTGGGAGAAGGCGATGAAAAAGGAAATAGAATCTATTGAAAAGAATAACACATGGATAGAAGTAAAAACTCCAGTTAAAGCTGAAATTTTAACTACAAAATGGGTGTTTACTTTAAAATCATTTGAAGATAAAATAGAAGATAGGTATAAAGCCCGACTTGTAGTACGGGGGTTTGCCCAAAATGACTCATTCAATTATGATGAAATTTACTCACCCGTTGCAAAAATGTCGACAATTAGAACATTACTATCAGTAGGAAATCAGTATAAACACTACTTTAAACAATTGGATGTCAAATCAGCGTTTTTGAACGGTGACCTTAAAGAGGATATTTACATTTATGCCCCAGACAAGGTTCATTGTAATAAAGGAAACGTTTTAAAGTTGAACAAGTCGATTTATGGTCTTAAACAAGCATCTAAGTGTTGGAATGAAAAAATCAATAATTACTTATTAAATTATGGTTTTCATAGATCAGAAACTGACTATTGTCTATATTTAAAAAATTTTAAAGAACACACTATGTATTTATTACTTTATGTTGATGACATCATATTATCGGGACCTGACTTGGAAAGTATTGATAATTTTAAATTAAACTTGATGCAAAAATTTGAAATTACAGATAAAGGGGATTTAAAAAATTTTTTAGGGTTAGAAATAAATTATAACAGGGAAATTGGATCCCTGAAGATATCACAATCAAAATATACTCAGAAAATCTTGTCAAAGTTCAATATGACAGATTGTAAAGGTATTGAAACACCTATTGACCCAAAATTAAAATTGTGTTTTTCAGATAATGATGTTTTAACAAATAAGCCTTTCAGGCAGTTAGTTGGTTGCCTCATGTATTTAATGTTGGGCACCCGTCCAGATATTTGTTTTTCATTAAATTTTTTCAGTAGATACCAAGATAAGGCAACAGATGTGACATGGCTTCATTTAAAGAGGATACTCAGGTACTTAAGTAAAACATATTGTGTAGGATTAGAATATATAAGGGAACCACTTTTAGGCTTGGTTTGTTATGTTGATTCAGACTGGGGAAATGATGTAGTCGATAGGAAGTCAGTTACTGGATTTTTATTCAAGCTTTTTGGCAATACTATATGTTGGGTAACTAAAAAACAGAACTGTGTAACACTTTCAACGACTGAAGCTGAGTTGGTTGCTTTGTGCAGTGCAGTCAGTGAAGGTTTGTGGCTAAACAAACTTTTGTTAGATTTTCATTTAGAGGTTAAACCTATAACATACTTTGAAGATAATCAAGGGTGCATTGCATTAATTAAGAACCCAGGAAACAACCGTAGAGTTAAGCATATAGATTTAAAGTACAAGTTTGTAAATGAACATTTGGAAAAGAAACACATTGAAATAAGACATATTGAAACATCTCTGCAACAAGCAGACATTCTTACAAAAGGTTTGCAATGTGGTTCTTTTGCAAAATTCAAACACTATTTAGGTCTTAGGGATTTTAGCGAGGGGGGGTGTTAAGTATATCGCTAAAATACGCCTATAATCGATCATTTTGTGTTCCGTGAAGGAGACGTCATATGTCATTAGATTCGACACTTGACGGTGAGGTTGAAGCGAGTATTGTATTTTTTGACCTCTTCTTGGATGAAATAAAACCATGGGTATAGTTTGGAGTTTCACTTAAATAAATAGAAATATCTGCAATATCAAGTGAGAAATTACATTAGTATAAAATTATCAAAATATTTTGAGAGTCGTCTCTTTTGTTAATTTCTCCATGTTTTCTATCTCGATGGCGTGTTCTGAAATGGTTCACCTGCGCTATTTGCTTTGCTGCCTCGAAATTTATTTTGTGACCCGTCTGGTGGTGTTGTTGAAAAAACCAATTTCGCATACCTATATATATATATATATATATATATATATATATATATACATTATTCTTATAAATATGTTTATTTTTGAAGACCGAGCCCCCATAGTCATTTTGAAGTTCCGGCGCCTATGCATGTGTTCGATAGACTCCTGTAGTCTAGTCGTTGTTGCGACCTGGGTAATTGTTGTTGTTAAGTTGGTTGGCTTAAGGCGAGCGGTCCTTGCATGTTAAATACCCAGACTGAACATAATGTATTTTTGGGTAGTGAATTCTTGGAGATAATAATAACGTTCAGCGGAATTTTCAACAGTTTTTGAATTGTTTAGGACAAACGGCATCTCGAACATTCAGTTATACAATAAATAAAGCAGGAAATACGTAAGGCCAAAATCGATGATTCCATAATACAAAAATACGTCGATAAGTCAATAGCACTCACAGAATTTCGTTCATTACAAATCTCGTACATAGTTCATAAATAACGAAATTATCGCTTCGGTTTTAATAGCTAGACTATCATGTTACTGAGTAGTTGTCTCTTGGAGCACTCTAAATTAATGTTTAGCACTTCTGGCGTCTGATTTATTACTGCACTGAGTTGTTTGGTTACCGTCTTTACTGTACTTTCAGGTATATAATACTACATCACCCACTTGAAACAAATAGAATTTTCATACGAGCCACTAGACTCTAGACTACTAGAATCAAGACTACTGTACTACCGAATTCGCAACTTGCCAACTTTTTTATATCCCTCATCGAACAAAGAAAGATTCCTTTAAGTTGCAAATTCCGCAAGTTTTAGTAAGTGGCTTGAAAATCTGCCCTATTAGATTTTATGGGTTTCAAAACATTACCAAGTTTGCCATTAGTTTTCATTTAGTATTCAGCGATTTTCATGGTCTCAAATGTTCGACGACTGATATTAGTTCAAATAACAGTATACCTTCTTATACTATTGGTTTCACAAGAGACAGGGTTAATTTCAACTATTGAATAGAAAGTGTCCCTAGAATGAACATCGAACGAAGAAGGTTTATAGTCAGACCACCATTTGAATTGGGTAGGGCTCAACCGCAACCTATAATACCGCCCTTTAGAGTGGTAATATGTACGTCATTTTTAGGTGGATACAATGCTGTACTAATTGTATTGCCAGACATATCTGAGCATAGTGTGGATTCAGAGATCTGACGACAGGAGTTCGGAAAAGATTGTGGATGATACGGAAGAAGGGATTGTTCCAGTTCCAGAAAGATCAATTTTACACTGTTGAAGTTTATAGAAGAATTGATAGAAATAATTTTCAATACTGATTATATCTGATTTTGCAGTAGGTTCGAACATCCCAGAATATTCTGGAAGTTGGCATCTTGACCTCTGATGCCATTTTCAGTTATATTTGAATAGCATCGGAACTATTGGCCTTACCATACCGTACCGTAGGTGGAATCCCTTGTTGTATCGGGAACTTCTACGTAGTCGCACTTCTTCTGTAACACTTTCAGCAGCATTGAACTGTTCCATGGAGCGTTTTTTTTGTATTCGAAGGACCAACAAATGTATCAAATAACTTCATCAACATTAAATAATCACTTCAAAATGAATTTATGACTTTTATTCAAAATACTTTGTTGGCGAGATGTCATTAATTTTTTTCTACAACAAAAAAAAACAGTTCATATCAATCAAAACATTTGTTATAAATGCAGAGTGGGTATTCAACACCTAGGTTACAGTCAACACCCTTCATTGGTTTTTCTCATATTCTTTTGAAGGCATTATGGTATTATTTCCTGATTATGTATGACGCTGTTATAAAAGTTATCATCATAATGCGATCTAAATTCTGGTATATCTTCATAGACACTTCATCTCCACTTGAATATCTACTACGTGAGAATGATTGGTATTACGCAAAAAAATATCTTAGAACTATTCTACAATAACATATTCTACACAAATATGCTACTCTGGATTTAATGACTTCCAATTGATAATAGTTGTTGTATTCCATTGATATGATATCATATGGATTATCAGAGTATCTCTGTTAGATACCTGACAGGCTTGATATAATTGAATGGTTATTCTTTCTTGTATATTATATAGTTCAATGAATGAAGGTATTAGTGAAATTACATCCATTCCAAACGAATTGATAGTCTATATACACAAACTTATCTTCAATACGTGCGAGTATATGGGGCTATGGGCTTACTACAATCGAAACACGATTTCACCGTTTTAATTCCCATAAGAGAATCTAATGTCCAAACTTTTCATTTTTTGTCCCCTTCGCCTGGTTCGCATCCTGGCTGAATTTCTAGCATGGTTCGCATCTTCGCTAGATGGGACCCATGTAGCATTTGAAAATGCCACTTCCATTAATCCTTCCTATATAAGGTTCACATAGGTAGAAAACAAATCAATTGTAAGAAATTTCATTAGTAATATATTGAAGATACAATCAGTTCAACTACTGGACAAAAGATAACGTGAATGTTGAACTCAAAAATCAACACCCGGTTTCTCCGTTGGTATTGCTGATTGCCTGACATCAATGAATATCAGAAGGATGATAAATAAGAAGGAACCAGAGGAAGAAAACTTTCAGTTTATATTATACATCATAGTTACAGGTTGGTATTATTTGCAAATTCTTACGAAATCATACTTAATCGTTGGCTAGGAAAGGTAATGAAAAGTTTAAATATTCAATCGTCCTCTGAATTTTCGATCAGCAGGTCTTCCAAATTCGTACTCTTTGATGTAGTTTCGAGAATTCTGTGATTGCTTTCTACAAGGCAGGTTCTTTACAAGATCCTTTCTCCCAGAGATGGCACTAACATTCAATGTTGGTACTGAGGTTTTTGAAATTTTTGATCCTGAATTGTAGCGGGAAAGAGAACGGAGCATATTAGATATATTTGTTGAGTTGAAGGTGTTGCAGTTAAACAATCGTCAGTTCATAATTTCTTGGTTTTGTAACGGGGTTTTTCTGAGCCTTCTAACACTGGTTTCCGTGAAAAACACAACATCTCATACTCCGAAATTTCACGGAGATTGATTCAATAATCGAGCAGTACCCACCCAAACATATTGTAGGTAATAATTATACTCCGGGTCTTCCATTTTGTAAACAGTTATTTATCTTCTCTTTGACCGAGTTCGATGAATGTCATCAACTTTTCTGTTGTATATAGTTGTACATATGGATAATACCTACTCTATCTTCTTATCACAGCCCTCCTTGTGATAGTTTTCATTGCCAGAAAACTAATGGCGATTTTCAGGGTTGTAGGGTGTGGCTGAGAGAAACATTACCTAATTCATTGAGGAACGAGTCCGCTATACTACATAAGGAAGTCGTCAACTTTCACTTATATCGTTGACAGAAAATTCTGAATTCATATGGCTAAGGAATTCCATATCATTTACATTGTGACGACAAACTGACTGACGATTTAAGCCATTCAGCCCGTGAACACGTCCTGCCTGTCCTGCATCTTATCAGGCCAGATATTTAAACCTTTTTTTTTGCTGTACTCACAAGATTTTTATGAAAAAAAATATGGATTTTCATCAAGTATCGGCCAGTTCAATTCAAGATTTTATGATTCAGAAATGATCCAATATTATAAAGCAGTATAACAATTGAATCACTGTGAGCCACCACACAGTACCGGGTGAAAGCAATAACTCAATCTTTTTTATTATTGAGAGAAATTAACATTTCAATAGGTTTATAAAAAGGTTTGATATATTACGGTAATTTTAATTGTAATTTTATGAACTGTTGAAGTTGAATATAACCATCGTATTGACAGTATGTTAATTATTTTCTCCCCAAAGACATTTTCAGGTTGCTCATATCAATTTCTTTAACTGTCTTGGCTTATACGAACTCGAAAAATATGTTTTTTATGAATTTGCCGAGTGGTGCCCAAATTATCTTTTTTTATATTCACGTTGTCTCCGTGAATCACACTCAAATATTCACGGTCAATTTGCTGCCGGAGCTCATAATCATTCATCCTAGTAATAGAAGGGAAACGTTGTGAGTGGTGCCCAACATGGGGCCGAGTGTGTTCTTATTTTTTCAATGTTTCGAATCAAGCAACACTCGAAATGTTAATTACTGGGTGAAACTGTTACAGTTCATTCGGCCAGCTCAGAATTATCGATCAGAATAGACATGAATGGTTCTTACGGCTTTTTGCTGTTTACCTCTTTTTGCTTGCATCTTTTGGGTTCCGTATAAAAACGAATATTTCCGTATTGAAATGATCACGACAATGTGCACAATTTCGTGAGAGAGAAATTTATTCTTTTGGCTCTGAGAAGATTGCTATTACGGTAACTGATGGACAGGGTGATTCAAAATTTAGATTTTCTATGAGGTTTTGGGAAATTTAATCCAACGATTAGGTATTGAAGTTGTCGGTTATCTGAGTTTCAATTTCTCCAATAGTACAGGGTGATACATAAATTTTTTTGGTTTTATCAGAAATCGTTAGTTTAAATGGAAGATACATTCCGGCCGGTTCCTTTATTATTTGAAGAGTTCAATTATGAGTTGGCTATCAGAGGTATATTGACCACCAAGCCTCAAGATGAAAGAAGATAAATTTTATCTCGATTGTTAGATGAGGAAAGAATTTCTTCTCGTCATCTTTTGATATGATTGTTTATGATTTCAACTTTGACACGGAAAAAACTGCTATAGAAGCATCTCTTGATTCCATTAGGGTCGGTATCAATGAGTTCGAAGGATCTTCTTCGGATTCGTTGTTTAAAAGGATGATATGCGTGATATCATTACTTTAAACAACACAAGTTACAAGCCGTATCAAACGCATGCCAATTCAAAAAGGTGTTGACACAAAATAAGCTGTCAATTATAAAAGGGGAGCATTAACCTGTTACCTTTTCGGGACTGACTTATACGGAAAACTCAAAGAAAACGTCAAGAAACCTGATACCAGTCTATATTCAGGAACGTCTCAACCAATTGTTAATATTCAACCACCGGTTTTTACTCATAACAGTAGACAATTATCAATTTCTGATTGGAGTATCAAATTCAACGACGATTCTAAGGAATTGTACAACTTTTCAGACAGGGTTAATGAATTTGCGCAAGCACGACGTTTAGATAAGGATGAATTATTCAAGGCAGCCGCTGAACTCCTTACAGGGGGTGCTTTTTTGGTTTTCACAAATGAAATCTAAAATAAATGAATGGGACGAAGCGACTAGTAAGCGCTACGCAGATAGGAGATTGGCTTCTACTTCGAAAGAATTTTCCAATGTGCCAAACCCTTAAGCACAAAATTCAAAAAGAAACCCTAGGGCTCTAGTTTGTTGGAATTGTAGATTCGCTAACCATTCCTTTCACGATTGTCGAATGAAGCGAACCCTCTATTGTTTTAAGTGTAAGTCACCACTAAAAAATGTTCGAATTGTTCGGAAAACCATTGTAGGGAAAACGTCCTCGTTGTCGGCGTTCTTCCTTCGTAAGATATAAGACCACTTTTTCCACAAACGAAAATTGGCAAAACAAAAACTCTCTTAGCTGGACATCTTGGCTAGTAAGAGTGCAATCATTTCATAAAAAACTCATCACTCGGATCAAGTACAGACAGCCCCGTTGTTTGTTATGAAAAAACAAGATACTAGATCTTACATTACTTTGAACCTGATAGGAAATTGTTAGATTCCGGTTCATATGTTAGTCTGATCAGAAGCAATGGAGTAGATTTCATTTCGCGATTAGGGCTAATAATTACTTCTAATCATTCAGTAATTAGAAACGTCACCACCGCAGATGGAACAGAAAATACTGTGAAAAGAGTTGTTGGTCTGCCCAACTGTATTGGAGATGTTTGTCAATTTGTTAGAGCACTGTTAGTACCTACAATAAGACATTCCTTTATCATGGGAAGTGATTTGGCCAAACAGTTCCTTATCAAAATCGATTTCAGAAATAATCCTTGGAATATTCAATGCTGTTTATCCAAAACTGAAATTTCAATAAATGATAGAGCTGCATTGAGTAAAACTCATGAACTATGAACTTTAGACGGTCTGAATGAAGAACAACTCATTCAAGTCGAGAGAACAATCTTATATTTTGATAATATTAGTATTGAAGAAGGATTAGGGCGCACTGATAAAATTGTGACACTGGATAGTCAACACCAGTTAGGCAAAGATAATATGCGATGTATCCTCATATGCTCAAAATTCTGAACGAGGAATTGTATGAGATGCTCAACTTAGGTGTAGTAGAATCTTCACAGAGTGAAAGAATGGATAATTCTAGTTCCAAAATCCCAGAAAAAAGCCGTTATTCAATCGTGACATGATCCGCCAACTAGCAGTCATTTTGGTTTCTATAAAACTTTAGCTAAAGTTCAAAAAAAATTATTATTGGCCAAAAATGCACCAAACAATTTTCAAATACATCCGATCATGTAATGTGTGCGCCCACAAAAAATATCTTCTGCACCCCGAATGGGACTGATGGGTGGCGAAAAATTTTCTTGGCAGGTTGTTGCTGCTGACCTGATGGGCCCTTTTCCTAGATCTAACAAAGGACATAGTCATCTTCTAGTAATTGGGGATTGGTTTACCCAATATACAATGTTACATCCATTAAAGAAAGCAACAATACGAGACATTATTAATTTTGAAGAAAACAGCGTTGTACAGACTAGTCAGTCTTACTTTAAATTCGAAACAAACTAAGAATATGTCTTTTTTCAACGAACTTTATTACCTGTCAATTACAAGTCAAAAATCAATGATATTCTTTTTTTTCAATAAGAAATAACAAATTCTTGGCAAATTATACAAAGTGAATAAAAACAACATGATCTTTCTCTCTCCTAGTGATTGAATCACTGCAATTGGTCTTCTTCATTTTCTTTACGTAAAATCATTTTCTAATAATTTACATATTTTGGCAACTGGGCGCTTGCCTTCATAAATCTTTTGTATCCTACCAAGTGGCCACATGTTTCTCTCCACTGAGTCACAGATATTCCATTTATATTCTGATGCCATTTACTCTGTTCACGCAGGATGACCAAATATTCTTTTTGTCACCTATTTCAAATAATACCTGCTATTGCTTGAGACACTCTCCACTGTTTTCTCAAGTTAATTTCAACATCTTCGAATTTTTTTGGTGGTGGCGCAGCTCCATTAGTACAGCTCAGCAAAAAATAATTAGGGGTCAGACTTTCCGGGTCTAAAGAGTCGAAACATAGTCAAGCGGTCTGCTATTTACCAGATTTCCTGCTTCTCCTATCAAAGTAGCCAGCACTTCTTCTTTTGGGTATCTTACTTTCGAGGGTATTCTCAAAACCGTACCAATCTCTCCCAACTTCCTCCCATGTAAGGGGATCCTGGTGAAATGAACTTCAAGATTCTTGTTCCATCAAGATCTTGGGCAGCTTCTCTCAATTCTCGATGAGCAGAATTCATGTTCGTACCATTATCGTAATACATTTCTGTGGGACATCCTCGACGCCTCAAAAATCGTCTAATTGCCATGATGACACATGAGTGCTAGCACACTCATGCATGTGAACGAAACAATGTACCGTTTTTTGTGTCTTCTACAAACTGTTAAAAAACTGGTCCAAAATGGTCCATTCCTGTGATTGTGTCCTGTGTCTAACAAAGTTTTGAAGTCGGCACTCTGGCAACCGACCCATTTCAGGTACTTGTGGCTGACTTCTTATTTCCTTCCAGAGAAAACAATCATGACTGCATTTTCGAACAGAATTTCGCATTCTCAGTATCAAAAATATTTGCCGTAGTTCATTCATCATAATTTCTTGTCCCTGATGTCCAAATCTGAAGTGGTAGTTTTCTATTAGAAGTTTCGATGAGCAAGGTTTTGGATCAAGAATCGCTGAATGTTATTGGAAGTAGTTCAGATCTTCAGAACCTTCAAGTCTTCCTTTTATTCTCAAAATACCTTTCTTGTCAATGAATGGTGTGAGAGAAAACAGTAGGCTCGATTTTTCGATTTGTTTCCAATTGGATAATTCTGATATTTCGAGAAACTTTGATCGTACTACCATCTATTTCTTTTCACCAAATTTTCATTTTTTCAACTTTCATCTGCTACATTATCTTTTCCTGGTACCCAATGCCAGCTGGAGATATCCGTAATGTCTGTGATTTTTGCAATTCTGATAGATACAAATGTTTTGAATCTTTTTGATTTGGATCTCATCCAGTGCAGGACGATTCTTGAGGCGGTCCATAGGTAGACAGTGTTTATATGAATTTCAAGACTTACTCTGATGGTGTATATTAGACTGCTCAACATGACAGCAGCTTGCAACTCTAATCGATGTATAGTCGTTGGTTTCATAGGTGCCACTTTTGATTCGGCGCTGACGAAAGAAATATGAAATTTCTCTTCATATCGACATATCGCAGATACACAACTGAGTATGCTTTCTCACTGCTATCGCAGAAACCATGCACTTCGATACTTTTGTTGTTATTCAATTCTTTGCCGTAATATCTAGGTACCTATCTATTTCATTGATTCTATTTAGTTCTTCTAGTAGAAATGTCCATCGTGTATTCATATCTTCGGAAATCTTATCGTACCAATCGATTCTATTTCTCCATAAATTTTGCATGAAAATTTTAAATTTCACAACCAGTGGTAACAAAAATCGGAAACAGACATTCCAATCTTAAGAATCTCTGTCTTGGTTGGTACTTTCGTTTCGTTCATAATTTTGCGGTCAAATTTTTGAGGGTTCAATGAAAATGAGAAATTATCTGTTTCTGGATTCCACCAAATTCCTAATATTCTTTCAGATGGTTTGTGAAGGAAGCGATTTGAATTTTTTCGGTTTGGTAATCGACAATATTCCTGAGATTCTTCTCAGGAATATTGTCGATTACTTCTTGAGAATTACTTATCCAGTTCCAAATTTCGAATCCAGCCCTATTGTGAATTTCTATAATTTCTGATAATAGTCGGATAGCTTTTTTTCCATGTCCCTACTATCCAGGTAGTCATCCACATAGTTTTTTTCGATTATTGCTCTTGCTGATTCTGGATATGTGTTGGAAACTTCTTCGGCATTCCTCTTTTTCACAAACTGAACCATTTATGGCGAGGAAGTTGCTTCGAAAGTCATTACTTTCATTTCGTAAATATCTTAGTTTCTCTCGATGATTGTTCTGCCCACTTGAGTCGTAAGAATGGTGGTAATTTCATTACAATTTCATTCAAAATCGTTGGATTCATTATGTGTCCTGTATTATTCAAAAGGTCCATGGTGATAACTAAATTTTCGATTATATTTGAAAAAAGTAAGTACGTTTCAAATCTACCTTCTTTCGGAGGATAAGTACGTCGCACTTTGTCGATTAGGTTTGAAATTATAAATCCAGGTCTCCCGCCAGTTACGTATTCGATATGAGTAAAGTTTAAAAAACTTCAGAAACAGACATATGACAGCTTCAGAATGAATAAAAAATGTAAATTAGGTATATTTATAATGTCGGTGTTGATGAGCCAGCATCTCAGCGTTTCTGGAATAACGGTTGTAACTATTCCTGTGAGACGCTTGGTCAGCGAACCTGGGTTCATAACTCCATCCCTAAGATGAAAAGAGGAGGGACACTGATTTGTTTTCCGTATTTTTCCTGGGAAGTTTCCTCCTTTTCTTCGCCTTGGGTGGCCCTTTTCTGAAAGAATTCCTAGGCTATGAAGGCTGCAAAGATGACTAGGAGAGTAATGGGGATGCTTGTAAGACTCCAAGCTGCAGGGTGGAATGGTTGCGAGTCTCGGATTTGGAGGAGGCGCGCATCGTTTTGAAGTTCGTGAATTCTCTTTATATCGATTGTTTGTAGATGAATTGGTTTGAGCTCCAATTCTACCGGGTAACTCCATCCCTAAGATGAAAACAGGAGGGATACTGATTTGTTTTCCGTATTTTTCCTGGGAAGTTTCCTCTTTTTCTTCGCCTTGGGTGGCCCTTTTCTGAAAGAATTCCCAGGCTATGAAGGCTGCAAAGATGACTACGAGAGTAATGGGGATGCTTGTAAGACTCCAGGCTGCAGGGTGGAATGGTTGCGAGTCTCGGATTTGAAGGAGGCGCGCATCGTTTTGAAGTTCGTGAATTCTCTTTATATCGATTGTTTGTAGATGAATTGGTTTGAGCTCCAATTCTACCGGGTTGGTTGTATCCATTTATATTTCGGGAATGGTCAGTGGATGTCCTTTCATCATCTCTTTTATGTTCCACATCATGAAGTTTCCAATAGTGATACCACAGTTGAAAGATACTTCTATTATGCTGGGTTTTACGATCAGTATAAATTCATTGTTATGACAAGATTTTTGTACTTTCAACAGTTTCCCGGCTGGGATTGCTATGATGTGCTGGCTGGAAATGGCTTCTATTATTGGGTGTGGTACGTAGACCCTGGCGTTGTGGCAGTTCTGATATTCGGCTCTTTTGATGAGGGCTACCATACAGTCATCGGATTGTGGCTCCAGATGATTATGGCAGATATACGTCTTCGATCGCAGGGCTCATCTCGTTCTCGTATTGTTGGTTTGGCCCAAGTAATATATAGGGGTGGTTTGGGTGGAATCATATTCAAATCAGAAAGCTGTCGGATCTTCGTACCATCGGATTTCGGATCTGTCTGAACCCAACCTCAGATTAGATTAGATTAGATTAACGAGGAGCTGGCCCATGGCCTGATTCACTGCGACCTTTTCAGATCTATTGTGATGCTCCTTGGCTGTTAAAGCTCTTTGTCTAGCTTGATCTCATTGATGAGACTCCATAGCCTTGACACTGACTCCTTCATATAGCTAGCAGCCTCTGGTTTCTCCTCCCCGCATCTTGCGTGTCTCAGCCTTGCAGAGCGGTTTCTTCCTCTTCTTGACAGAACCTGCATTGGATTTCTTCTGTCAGACCAATATTGCTCATATGTTTCCTGAGCCGGCTATGCCCCGTTAGTAGACCCACTACTACACTTACAACCTCACGGTTGTGGTTCAGCAGGTCATCCGTGAATCTGGGCGCTGGTTCCTTTATGAACTCTTTCACCTGTCTCATTCCAGGGAGATCATTCCACCAATCTTTCGACTCGTTTTGCATCCGTGAATTTATGGATGTCTTTATGCTTGCTTTCGCTACCCCGCAGAAAGGTTTTGGGCCGATCATAGCCTTAGATGCGCCTTCACGGGCTAGAGTATCGCCCTCCTCGTTGCCCTTGTGACCCTCATGTCCGGGTACCCATGCTAGAGTAACCTTATTATGGGTACTTAGCTCCTTGAGTGCGCTCAGACAGCTTCCCACCAATCTAGAGTAGGTTTGAAATGAGCTAAGCGCCTTAATTCCGCCTGGCTGTCGGAGAAAATGGCAATGGTTTTATTTACGACCTTCTGCCTGTTTATTTCCCCTATACAGTGTTCGATGGCCGCTACTTCTGCCTGGAACACAGTTACATTATGTCAGAGGCTGAGTGCGATTCTCGTCTTTGCTCTGCCTCCGTATACGCCGGCTCCCTCTCCTTCTTGGGTCTTCGAGCCATCTGTATACCGAGTTTTTTCCGCTTTGACCGGTGGGCCATTTTTCCAGTCCTCTCTACTTGGTATGATGATTTTGTACTGCGGAACTGTGTTATCCACGGGCATTCCTAGTATTGGATCTACCTTCAGTTCATTGTACATTTTCAAGTATTCTCTCCCATGTGACTGGCTGATTGGAGTTTGCCCCTGCATTAGCCTGTGTACATTCTGTTGTAAGTCCGGTCCTGATGTATTGCATTTACTAACTCGATTTTCGCTGATGCCATCTACCTAAACCTCGCAAATAGTCAACGGAAATACCGATAGTGCGTGTTTTGGGCGCTAAATATGAATTTCATCCAATCACGTCCCGAGCAGCGACTAACGTTCTGTGTATTTAGGTCCAATTTCGTGTGTATATTGTATATTTTCTCGAAGAATCTTTTCTGGCACTAGTAGGCAGGAAGCAGTTTTTTTACTTCCAATTTCGATAAGTGGTGAAGATGGAGGCATTCAAGCAAACATTTATTTGTTGTATGTTGTTCAGAGTCATCAGTTGATATATTCATTCACCACCTCAATCAATAAATTTGGAGAGAATCCTGTAATCGAGAATCCTGAAATTCGTTGGCCGTCTCAGAATTCCATTTTTTTGTCAGACTCGTTGGAGGAGTTCATTCCTAGAAAAGCAGTGGCGAGACTTCCCAGGCCCGTATTTCAACCGAATCCTCAGTTCTGGGGCCGAACAGTACTGCGATCCAGTCTGTTTTAATTTCCAAGTCGGCTGTGCCTACAGTCAAGGATCTAACAAGGTCAGAGCGTTTCATTTTCCAAATGGTATTTCCACTGGCAACATTGGCATTTCCACTTCATATTTTATATTGAATTACATAAAAATCAAACTGATTTAGTTTTCACATTTCTATTTACATTTTCGCTAACGAAAATTGAGCAATTTGTTTTATCATTACATAGCAATTCATGTTATAAATTTCATGCTAAAATTATCATTTACGGATTCAAAAGTGAATCCACGTGTACGTTGTTCTTTTCTGGAGACAATATTTTATTAGAGGTATCGTAAGGTGAAGAAAAAAAGCGTGTACACCCGATATAGATCTATACCGCGGTAATTATTTGCCTTTTCCATATTATGTAATGGAATTCACTAAGTTGAAGTATTTTAAGAAAGTATCCTTCCTGTTTGTGGAAACCGATTCGTTCATACCAACGATTAAATACGAATTGAGTTTATCTATTGTTTTCTTTGAAAAATACAATTACAGGTTTTTCTTATTTTTCATAATTACAAAAGTGAGTGGCGCCCTGGCAACATTCAACTCATCTACACTTACCACGCCTTGTGCTCCCTGACGAACAGCTGCCGGTGCCTTAGTCATCACCTAAGTGAAATAAAGATTTTTTTGGAGTTTTAGGGTAAAAGAGGGTGACAATTGTAGTAATAACTCAACTCTTGCGTTGATGTCGGTGCTCCCCCATACCGTGTGGTGTGCGTTGGCGTCGCATCCTACTATCAGTTGGAGATTCTTGTCCGCCCAATAGGCCAATACCTTCTTTATCATCTGTGGTGGACAAGCCCCTTCGTCTCCAGGGAAGTAGCGGAGCAAATCACCCAGCTTCTGTTGCTTTCCTCCGTGGGCATTGACAGGAATGCTGAAACAAAATCTCCAGAGCATAGCCCTGGTATTTGGCTACAATTCACTCTGTCGCTATGTACTATGCACGCGCGTGGCTGATGCCAACCTTAGTCTTCAATTATATTTTTCTACTTAAAGCGGTTTTTTTCATTTCTTGCTGCTGTCTTGTCTCTTACGAACGCTGTTGAACCTGATTGAAATTCGGCTGGTTCTTCGCGTTTTTCATTTTGAGAACACGGAAAATTCAATTAAGGTCGAGTGTAGTCTCTCTACCGGGCTGTTACTATTCGAGTTTCCAGGGGTTGTAAAATGAAGTTTAATATTATGAAGAGTGCAGAATCCTACGAGCAAAGAGGTCTTAAATTCGGTGCCACTGTCGAACGTTATAGATTTCGGAAATCCATGGTGTGAAACAAAGGTCATTAGACTGTCAAAAACTACAATTGCTGTGCAAATGGGCTCAAGTGGGTATGCTTGAATTTCTCGAGAAAACGTCAATGATGGTCAGAAATTCTGAACCTTCTATTTGAAATATGCCCATGTGGATGGCCTCTAATGGTTGTGTGGGTGTTGGGGTCAGGGCAAATTTAATTTTTGGGGGATTTATATCGTATTTTGCCTCTTGACATACCTCACAATTGTTAATATATCGAGTTAAATGGTTTTTCATTTCGGGCCAATAATATAGCTCTTTCAGAGCCAGAGGGGCTTCGTTAATTCCTCGATGGCAGATCTTTTCACGGTGGTATTTTATAAGTTATTCTTGTCTGTTCTCGTCTGTTGACGTCTCTGATGAATTGGATTGAAATAGTTAGTTTATAAGAGTGGTTATTGAAAAATTGTGGGAATATTGTGCTCAATTGTCGAATAACATCAATTTCGAATTTCTGAACGCGAATGCAGTGTCTTCTTTTCGGTTCTACGTGATCTTTGAAAAAATCTATAATTTCGCGTTCAAAGTTCTTAGATAGAAACACGATTTGTCTGTGTCCTGTACCGAAGAGTTTGCTTCGAACAATGAAAAATGGTCCAGATTCTTCCTGGATGAATATTATTTGTAGTATTTGTTAACACAATGCTCGGTGATAGGCATTTCTAGAATAGGGTTTTCGACAGCAGAGTGAATGGTTTGATCGTCATCGTCAGGTAGTTGTTGATTGAGGGTGAGTGGTACTATCTGAATGTCTGAAATAACATTATTGATGATGACTACCATTCATAAGGATTAAATACTTATTCAAGATTATCCAAATCCTCTGTGGTAACGTTCAGTGATTGATCACAGTTCAGATATTGGTAGTATTGATTCGTTATCGATGTTTTTGATCTCTACACATGATAATTCATCGGCATTGGTGTTGTTTACCTTCATTATAAATTATTTATTTGGTAATCGTACTCCTGAAGTTTGGGTCTCTACCTAACTAATTTTAAGTTTGGTTCTTTGAAGTTGAACAACCACTGGAGTGGCTGGTGATCGGTTAATTTGAAAAATTTTCTGCCAAATATATAGGGTCGAATATAATTATTGGCCCAAACAATTGATAATAATTCTTCTTCAATCATACTGTAGTTAACTTCGGCTGGATTCAAAATTCTAGAGGCATATCCGATTGGAAGGTCGTTTCCTGTTTACCAATGGCGAAATTGGAGGCGTCCGTGGATAGTCTGAAAGATTTTTCGAAATTTGGGTATTGTAGAAACGAAATAACAGAATCGTTTTGTAGAGTTCAAAGGCATTGATGAACTCTGGCGAATGCATGATTTTTTCACCTTCTTCAAGGCATTTTGTAAACGGTTTTGTTAATTTTGCAAAATTGTCAAAAAATTGTCTATAGTATCCAAGAATGGTTTTCGTTTCTTTGGCTGAACTAGTAATGGGAAATTTTTGAAATGCCTCAATTTTCCGAAGATTGGGTCTAATTCCCTCAGGGGTTATCACGTGACCTAAAAATTCGAATTCTTTACTAAGAAATTCGCATTTATCGATTTGTATTTTCAATTTTGAATTGCGTAATTTCTTGAAAATGAGTTCAAGATTCGAAATATGTTCTTCATGGCTTGTTGAAAATATTATGATATGATCCATATATACCAAGCAAACCCTGTTCTGAAGATCACTCAGAACATTATCTTTTACCCTTTGGAAAGTTGCTGGGGCGTTTTTAAGCCCAAATGGCATTCTAGCATACTTATAATGTTCATTTTCAACATTAAATGCCGTTTCATCAATGGACTCAGGAGCCAATCTTGATTTGATGAAACCCAGATGCAAGATCTAACATTGGAAACTATTAGCAACGCCCTATCTTATCCAGAATATCATTGATATTCGGGGGTGGATATCGATCATCTATAGTCTTTTCGTTTACCTTCCGGTAATCGACGACTATACGCCATTTCTGTCAGCCGGTGTCGTCAGATTTTTTTGTAACGATCCATATGGGGCTGCTCCATGGGCTTTGACTTGGTCTTATAATACCATCATCCAGCATCACGAAGACATAACTCGATCCTTTCTTCATCCTACCTCATACTCAGGTCATATACGGTTGCATGTTCAGCATTCTCACTCAACGCCTCCAGTTCGGAAGATAATCTCTGGATGGATGAAACAAGATCTACGGCCTTAATCCAATGTTCACTGGCATACTGCATCCACAACTTTGATTGATTGAAGTGAAAACAAATGAAAAAAATCATTAGATCAACCATGAACTCATCATCATTAATAATACTCACATAAGATTTTATCGTCTTTCGATTTATAATGTGCTCAACAATGTATGAAAATGTTTATGTTTCCTTGCAATTGATATCTGAATAATTTTATGTACAAATGAAACACTAATAACCTAATACATATAATTACAACTGATGCTGTTCAATGCAATTGAATTCGACAAGAGATCTCGTTTGCATACCAGCAAAACTCTTTGGGCTCTGACCTAAATATACTAGTGTATATTTACCACCTGATGAATTGATGCAAGTTATATCATCATCACTAAACTGCATTGAAATACGCTTTTAATAATTTATTATTCTTCACATCTTCTGAGGTTAATAAAATTGATTCACCAAACCGGGTAGAAAATGATGTCATATTTCTTATTACATATGCTTCATTTATTGGCAATGATGATAAGACCGTTTGCTCTAATACTTCCACATTATTGATTTTTTGTAAATCTACTTTCGAAACGGACATGATGGAAAATTGAATGGAAAATATAAACAGTTTTCAACAGAAAAACTCACTCACACAATTTATAACTGCTGCAGATATGGCACTGAATAACTCACTCACAGACAATTTCCTAACTGTTGTTCAATAATACATATGAAAATACTCAGTTCTTCCATAATGGATAGCGAGCCACCCTAGCACAATTCAGATGCGCACACATCGCTAGTAGGCCTCTCTCCGACATCGTAACCCCACCACTTCAAATCGATGAGCTTACGGGAAGCAGTACGGGCATTCATTCTTGGCTGGAGCTTGGTGGAGTGTAGATGTGAGATGAAGTGAGTGCTCGTGTTATTTGGTGAATCTCGGTTGATGTGTGTGTGTGAGTGTGTGTGTGTGTGTATGTGCATATGTACTTTATGCAAACTAGTTTGTACCGAGTACACATGAAGGAATATTTCCAACTCTTTACTATTCTTCATACTCATGAAGAATATCTTTACCGTGTATGCGAATCCCAATGTCATTGCCCCCCAACCCCTTGCACTGCCACTCACTGACTAGATGAGCTCACAGACGACTTTGCTCATTAGTTGGTGGATCTTTTTGGTGTGTGGACATGTGCACTCTGTACAAGATTGTTTTTACTTAGTACACATGAAGGATAATCTGCATTACCGTGTACGCCCCTCACCCATCTCAAGGTCAAAGGATATGAAGTCACACACACACCCAATGTCTCCCACGAAATATTCCACATTCTCAGCTATACTATAGATATTTCGTTCAAAATTTTGAAAAAAATGCGCCAGACATATCGTTTTAGGTCAACCTAATTACACCACTTATCATTAATTACTCATTATTGACGTCATAGTGGTGGGGGGAGGCTTTGACTGGCTCAAATCTCCTACTTAAAGTCTCCAAAAATCCCACGTGTGCTAAAAAAGATATTCGAGGTCAAATGTCAAAATTTCAGGTTATTTTATTTTTCTCAGAGACGCTGAGATATGTCAAATGCAAGAGTCACGTTCTACATAATATGTACACGTTTCCACACCACCTGTGAGGTAGTGGTTTCTCCGATAGGCCTATTCCAGGAACCGTTTTGACGTAATTTTCAGACACAATACTCAATTAACTGCATGAAGATTATCAGGAATGATATTGGTTATTGTTCGATTGTAATTTAGATTTCTTCTGATATTTCAATATTAGGTTGCACACTCTTCATAGATAACCTCAACAATCATATCTTCTTCAATTTCTTCTTGTCCTTCTTCTCCATCCTCCTGTTGCTGGATATTCATGAATGGTTCAAATGAAGATGAATCTGTTCTCTCTTCATTAAAATCACATGACACGAGTGTTGAATGCCGATGTTCGAGGAAGCCAAAAAAGGAATCGAATTCCCTTCGCAATTATTGTTTTAGGTAAAGAATCAATTTCCGTAAAGACTTTTCACAGAGTCAATGAAATCTTTTTTTTCTCGAATAATTTCAGAACTGAAGTTTTGCCCTTCTGTACATTGCCGTTGTAGTATAACAACCGGTTATCGCATGTAAAAATTAAATATAATTCTGGCATTTGGAATAAGCCAATAAACTTTTTGAAGAATATATTGTTGAGCCTTTCCAGGTTCCAGAAAGTAAATTATATTATAAATCGAAGTCCTTGCAGTAAGAAGTAATAACAAATCAACATCTTCACCCACTACAATTGTTTTGTTTGTTACATTAAATTTTTCTATAATCAGTTATAATATAGAACAATGTTGAACATACAATCAGACGAATTGCGGGAACTTTTGTTTGAAATTTCTGTATAAGAATAAATGTCTTTGAAAATGAATCAGTTCAATTTCAATCATGCTAGTAGTTAGACAATGTCTCATACGTTCAACTTGAAAAGAACTAATTTCGTGTTATCGACATATTTCATAAATCCCATTCAGTTAGATCGTGATTCTGAATACCAATATATTCGAGGTGAAGGTTGTTTTCATATTCGTCATAATAATTTCGCGTTCTATTGTTTTACCTACTTGCAATCATTCAGTATATCGTCTATCGTCAAAAATAAGTGATAACGAACGAATTTGCGCTACACCACCAGTAATTTCCGCACAAGCAAGGTGGGAGTAGTAGTAGTACAGTACGCATTTAGAGGATGTCAAGGTAAGATAAGTTATACTTCATTCGAATAATTATACTTCAGGGGCTTATCCTGTATAACATTAGAACTGGGAGTTCAAATATAACGGGTGCAAATAACTTCGGTCCACAGAATGAAACTCATAACCCTAGCGAATACTTGGTGCCGCAGCACATCAAGGTTACAGGTTTGGGGGGAGCCTCCGTATAGAGCAATTATGACTCGCTCTCCTGCTGCTGCTATCTCGTCAGGTGTAGAGTTGGTGTCGACAAAAATCGCAGCTTGCTTTTCAACGTCCGGATCTTTTTCGACTGTGGGCATCATTTGCTTCTTCCCTAAGCCAAAGAAGCAGGATGTCGGGTAACAACCAGTAAAGGCGTGGATGAAGAGAAAATACACTGGTTTCAAAGAGGATTTTGAAGAAGCGATGCTGGAGTATATGATAATGACATCTGATGCTTTGACTCTTCCACATTTATTGTCGAAAATTTCACGTTAGTTTAAGATCGCATTAAGGATGATCAGCAAGTCAATGTCTTCACCAACAACTACTGCTCTATCATAGGCAGAGGCAGCAGTTACAGCTGTAGTGATGATGAGCCTATCAGCATCTTCCTCTGCTTAAAATACTTAAATGTTATGATTTTCCATTTTTGTTGTCAGCAACTTTATGAAACGATTCTTGTTTTTGTCCTTTGACAAGAATTTTTGTTGAGGAACATGTGCCATGGTTTCCTTATCAACGATGATCTCTCGCGATCAGTGTACCTTGGCTCTTCGAAGACGCTCAGAGCTCTTTATGTTTTTCTGTACAGCATCTACGAGGTAACAATTGTTACCTCGCAGGTAACAATCGAAAACTACTGCCACATTTGAGCCATAGTGTGCAGCAATGTACCTACTCTATGTATCTATCAGCTATCGCACTTCTACAAACTTCGTTAACTCTTGATTCTCCTTCAAGGATGCAGGTTGAAATACTCTATACAAGGTGGATTTTGTGACCTTCCTCATTCCCTCTTCAGAGAACAATGGCATTGGTAACAGTTCGGAAGTGAGGAACTCTCTCAATTTTTTCATCCGATTGTTTTAAGACACACCTGTAAAACAGTGTTAGAGGATCAAAATTTACCTGTTTATTGCCAACAGTAACAGTTCGTACAATTGAAGAAAGGGACACCACATTGTTTTCACATTTGAATTTCACTTCCTGGAAGGTTAATAAATAACAATATAAATAAAAATTAGATTAAAATGTGCTAGAGGTGGGTCGCATTCGTGACTTCACACGAGCGATACTAGCACACTCCGTCGGAGGTAATTGGAAAAATTGTAGCAAATTTAGTCTACTTCGATAACGCCTCAAGAAAGTTTTTTCAAAAACTAGTCCTTTAGGAGCATAATCGACAAAATTTGAAAAAATAACGATTTTTTTCGCGTTTTTTTCGATTTTTGACGAAGTTGCGTTCGGCGCTCGAAGTCACAAACTTGGATTATTCATTAGGCCAACATCATGAACAAGTCTGCAAAAAATCAGAACTACCAGATTTGACGCATACTTCCCCATACTTACACTCGACAAAGTTACTGGATTATAATGAGAATAGACCACAACTACAGTTACAGCCATTTATTGGAATTGGTTATATCGCCATCTTTCCCACGCTACAGCCCATTGTCAGATGCCCCTAACAAGTCTCACCTGTCAACGTCAAGTCAACTGTGAGTTCCGTGACTATGAATGTAGATATGGCAGTGGCTATGAAACCATGGAGTCGGGTTATACACAACACTTATACAGTTTATGCTAGATTAATTCCACCCGAAAAGGTATACCCCCAACCTGCAAAAATTTCTGCCAACCTGCAAGGTCTTTTCTCAATCGAATGTTTTTTTCCCATTTACGTGATAAAGAGGGTAGGGGTTGATTTTTTTGTCAGAAATATATTTATGTATATGGTCGAGTTTCACCTCTGTGAATCCTAACCACTGAAAATTTTTGACAACCTGTGAGGCTGCTTATTCGCCATTAACCGTTCAAATTCTGATTTTCGAAAGAAAGAGGATGGAGGTTGAATTATTTTGGAAAACATGCATTTATATGATCAACTTTTACCTCCGTACTCGAATAACGCCCAATAGTATTTAATTTTTCCACTTCGAATTTGTATCCTAGAGATTTTCCAAGAAGATATGCTCTGACCTTTTTGACGTGGTATATATTACACTGGAAAACTGTTCACATATCCAACCACAATTATTTTTGTTTCGAATTCTGAAGAAACGTAATGACCTAATCAAAATTTTTTGAACAAAACCTTTTCTGTGAAGGCATTATTTGTTTACAAAATACAACCTATAGGCTTTTTAACCAATAAACGTTTAAATTGTCAGTCTCAAGAAAAAGAGGCTGAAGGTTTATGTTTGATAATGATGCATTTATAAGATCGACTTATTTTACCTCTACTCTGTATAGAATGATCTTCGATTCAATGGGCGTTATTCGAGCTAGCGCCAAGCTAGCTCGAATAACGCCCAATAGTATTCAAATTGTCTACTTTGAATTTGTATCCTGGAGATTTTCCAACAAAAATATGCTTTGACCTTTCGGACGTTGTGGAATGTATTACTTTGGGAAACTTTTCGCGTATCCAACCACAATTTTTTTTTTTGTTTCGAATTGTGAAGAGCCCTAATATTTTGTGAACAAAATGTTTTCTTTGAAAGACATCATTTGTTCACAAAATACAGGGAATTTACAGTTCTGAAGTGACAAATATTATTCCCTGGAACACCGGACGTTGTTGCATATTTGATAAAGAAAATCAAGTTTTAACCACCATTCAGTCGATTCCAATTTTTACTCAATTTGTTCAAGCACAAATTTTGATATTTTCTCTTTCAGTTTTTCATCGAATAATATTAAATACCAATAATGGTATTTTGATATTTGAAAAGATATGAAACTGGATTTAGGTCCAGGCGCGTATCAGCTCTGTTCCATTCGTGTCGCGAGAGTGACAGAAAATAAAAAGACGACGCAGGCGAAATTTTTTAATTTTTTCATGAAGAAATATATTAGATGATTGGATTTAGACAGTTACGCGGTGAATGAAATAAGATTCATTTTGCGAGTCTCATTGATAATTTTGATTGAAACTCTGAATTTTTTTGATGGTGGGGGGTGGGTAATTACCCCGTTACTCCCCTTGTATATGCGCTTCATTGTTGAATGGATTTTAGCAAGGAAGATCTTCATTTTATGCCCTATAGTTTCCTTTTTTATTCATGAGAATATCGATTTCTCTGTTGAGAATGTTCGCAGTAAGTTATTTCTGCAGGTTATTCGTTTGCTCTAACTTCACCGTAAAAATGCAGAATATGAAAGTTATTTGTGGATTTTCCTGCAATATGTCATCATATGGCAAAATATTAAAATCAATAAACACTAAATTGCATTTCTTACCCACATTCACCATCGTGAATCCACATCCTAAATAGTCTACTTATACTAGGTAGTTCCATATCATATAATGAGATGATATTTTTCCAGAACTGCGAAAACTTGAAACTCAAAGGAGGGGAATCAGTCAGAAATACCATGAAATGAATATCATCGATGAGCATATGGATAAAAAATCTGAAATCTACGGCCCATTAATTAGGAATGGTGAGCATCCTAAACGCTGGCATCAAGTGATAGACGAAAAATTGAAGAAATACAATGCCCAGTTCATAGGTAATCATCATTTTCATTTCATTATTTGTATTTTTTGGAACCATTGAACATTCATAAATATTTATTTGTATGCTAAGGCCGCAATATGCTTTTTCGCGTTCCGAGAGAAAGAGAGAGAGAGATTATCACCGAGGCCGCTCCGGCCGAGACAAGATAATTTCGAAACATTACGTCGTTTTCAAAAGACGGAGTTTCAACGCGAATATATAAAAGTAAACTGATGGCGTCAATATCACAGTGTTCCAATGGAAGTGAAATATTTGGCAATGCAATCGTTCAGTTTGCCAGCAGTTAGGCTGGATTCAGACAGATCCGAAATCCGATCGTACGACGATCAGATAGCTTTCTGATTGGTCTAAATTGTTTTTAATTTAAATTTAGACCAATCAGAAAGCTATCTGATCGTCGTACGATCGGATTTCGGATCTGTCTGAATCCAGCCTTACTCTGGGCAACGACCGTAATAGAGTAAGATCCCAGGGCCCCCAGACGTTACTTATTTTTGAAGTAACGAATTTTACGGTATAGACACTCTTCTATGTGTTTGAGAGTGTGTGTGTACTAACTAGTTTGACTAGGCGGCCCGTTCACAGGTAGCAGGTAGAAAAGGTAGACAAAAACATAACTTAGGTACTTTTGTTAAATTCGAAGTGCTGATTTTTATATATGTCACATAGAATATTATTATAAATAAATATTTCATATTGACGGACCGTTTCTGTGGGCGGTAATTCCTCCCAGACGCTTGAAACCTCATAAAAAAATTACCGAACTTTTGTTATATTCGAAGTATTCTGCTTTATATATGATGTTTGGGGGGCTATTTTAATACCTTTTGTGTACAGCCAGACCAATCCGAAGGGCCAAACATTCTCCCAGACACAATTAAAATTTTTATTAAGCTCCCCGAAACAATTAATTTTTTTGCCTACAAAGGGTTTGTTTTCAACAACAAATTATTGAGTTAAATGACAATTTATTATTATTATATTAATACAAAAATATAGAAATGCAGTAAAAATATGATCTTCTTCCATTATTATTTAATCAAGTCTTAATCTTCATAGTTAGCTTCATATGAGTTTCGACTTTCATCCTCGAAGCAATCCTGGATTTCAATATTCAAGTCGTCATCATCGTTATTATCTTTGTTCGAATCTTCTGAAAATACAAAAAACATTATTGAAGGTATGAATTGCTGTGCATATAAAAAATGAATTTGATGTGAACTTAACATACCTGATTCATTTTCGAGTAATTCACTGACAAGACTTGGTAACTGATCGCCATCGAACCAGTAAAATTGATATTGGTTCTCATCCAATGTCCACCCATTATTCTCTGGACTGAAATCAGGTAAATTTTGTGTATGTGCATTATTCCATATACTTGCGATGTAGTTTGCTCGACAGAATTGTTGGAAACGCAATAACGACAGAAGCACAACACACACTCACTGAACAACTACACACCTCATAACTACTATAGTCGGGCTGTTCAAAAGATAGAATTGAAGGACGCGTGAACAGTAAATGCCTGCATAGCCACGCCTTCCAAACTGAAATAAATGAAGAACTGTTTACACTGTACTGTACTCATTTGTGCTTTGTATTTACGTGTGTTACGTTAATTAAATAATATGGATGGAAACACTCTTTCACCTCCAAGAAAAAGATCGAAAAAAGACATTTAACTGTAGAGGAAAAAGGTGTAATAATGAACACTTATAAAAAAGCATCCCAAGAGTTGATGGGAGGACGACGCGGCGACATTTTTGTTGAGTGGTGTAAATCGGACTTGTAACATTGGGGAGAGGAACATTCAAAGAGTGCGTGCCGTTCACGTGATCATTCTATCTTTTTAGCGGCTACACTATAGAGTAGTTCTGAAAACATAATATTATATTGCTCTCGCTCACGCTCAAGCGCATGCATAATGCCCCTACACTCGCACTTTCAGCGGAACTTTTATTGTGTCTGGGAGAATGTTTGGCCCTTCGGATTGGTCTGGCTGTACACGAAAGGTATTAAAATAGCCCCCCAAACATCATATATAAAGCAGAAGACTTCGAATATAACAAAAGTTCGGTAATTTTTCTATGAGGTTTCAAGCGTCTGGGAGGAATTAAGGCCCACAGAAACGGTCTGTTAATATGAAGTAATTATTTTTAATAATATTCTGTGTGATATATATAAAAATCAGTGCTTCGAATTTAAGAAAAGTCAGTTATGTTTTTGTCTACCTTTTCTTCCTGCTACCTGTGAAAGGGCCGCCTAGACAAGCTAGCGAGTATGCATACACTCTCAAACACATATAAGAGAGTCTATACCGTAAAATTCGTTTCTTCGAAAATAAGTAACGTCTGGGGGCCCTGGGATCTTGGACTATAAAAAAAGTTCCGGCCCTCACCCTGGGTAACGACTGCGAAATGCTTGTTTCGCGTCCGGTTGCACTAAAAATGAATTTTCCGACGGTCAACTCATAATGTAGTAAGTTATGAGGCTGTTGTCTTCGAATTCAAACTAAAACTTAGAATCGCAGTTGAATTTGGAATTTCGCACACAGGTCGATAGTTTTTGTAATATAAATTATAAACCAATAACGGCACAACCATTTTTCGACTTTGACCTTGTGTATGAGCAGCTAGCCACACACGGCAGTTCGATTGTGATCCATGTGTGACAACCTGATTCTGATCATGGGTAATGTCGCCATTCCGTTTCGTGTCTATCTTGTTCGCAACTCGCAACATAGGGATGTGCATTATTCTGATACGAAACATACCACAAATATTAAAACTGCCTCGTTTGTTGAAACGAAAATATGAAGCCGTCCTCCGATTGGCCGTTAACCAGGTGTTCAATATGTTAATGTTCAATGGCGCCATTTGTTGAGAACATAAGCGCCATCATGGGCAAGAAGTTGTCACTGTTGTTAATCCAAAAAGCAGATGACCTCAGAAAAAAAAAGTTTCATTTCTATATCAAATTGATGCCATTGTGAATGAGTCTCTGAATGAATTTTCTCATAGAAATATACACAAAAGAGCTCAATTGAATCTTTCACAATAGGTTAAACATTCATGTTATATCTGGATTTCTCTCTTCGACTTTTTAAAAAATGATACAATGGTGGCTGCTACCACCGTAGAAAACACTGGATAGACTTGAACTGATTTATTTCATATACTTGTTTAACAATGAAGGAGTGTTTAAAATATGAGTACTACTTAACTACTGACTCTCATGGTCACGCAGGACCTATTTATAAGGTTTGGAATACGGTGTCAGCATTAGCATTGTGGGAAATGAAATGCGACCACTTGCTGATGCTGCACTATCAGCATATTCACGAGAAGTTGTTATCGCTTGTAATTTGATATATGTGAGACATTGTCGTGAGACCGTATCTTTGCATATAACAACTCCCCTTTATTATAAAGAGTTGTTGCTTTGGCTGCAACTTTTATCAAGCACTTTCTTTGAAATAATTCGTGTTGAGTTGAATTTCTTCTTCCACTGGTTCTTCTCCTCGGAATGAACCTTGCCAAGGGACGAGGTGTCCTGCTAGGTCTTGGATCTGGTGGTGGTTGGTCGTTTGAGGCGGCTATACCAATTCGGATGGGTCCTCTGTGTCGACATTTGCAACAGATGTAGAGAACGATCAAGGCGATGATCAACACTATAGTGCAATATGTGAACCAAGAGATATGTTTGTTCACAAATGGTTCGTTTATCATTTTATCGATTTCGTCTGAGTATTGACTCAATTTGTGTTGGGCTATATTGAGTTCATCCACATTGATTTTATTGAGTTTCAGGGGTTTTAACTCAGGAAGGTGTCGTTTTTCAGGAAGGTGCTCACAGCAGCTATAGGGTATCTGTACTGCGTGATTCCTGTAGGTGATATTTTTGTATCTGTCGACGAGGAATTTGGAATGGATTCTCGTGCTCCCAACAAATGAACTACATCCAGGTTGAAGTTTCAGCAAAGAATTGGTTTTGACCAGTTTAGTTATTGGTTCCATATTGGTACATTTGATGGTGATTGGTAATACTTCGGATACTGTAATGAGCCATAGGTTGTCGTCTAGTTCTTTGATATTGTAATCCTTGGCGTAGATGATGGAAGATTGGCAGGATTTCGGAGGGGCTGTCAACGTTCTAAGCAGCTGAGCTTCGCAAATGGCTTCACTATCCAACGGGTAGGGTAATACTTCGGAACAAATTCTCACGTCATGAATAATGATTTTACATTTTCCTAGATTTTGAAGTGAAATATACAACAAAGATTCATCATCTCTCGCGACATACTTTTGGAATGTTAGCAAAATGTGGTGAAGCCCTGTTCTATTATCTGGTATTGGTATTGGCAATAGTCGATAAAGAGTATACGTTTCTGGCTCGACTAATGGTATTTTCAAAACGAAAACTATTCTAGAATCGATTTGATATGCTTCAAGTTCAATGATCTCAATATATTGGGCAACATTTGAAAGTTGAATCGGTAAAGGCAAGTTATTTTTGTGAAGTGATTGAGAGATTCCCTGAAGTGAGTTGATCAAATCATTCGGGGTAATTATTGAGTTATGGAGTATTTTCAATCGAGCAAATGTGATTGAATTCAATATGTCATCGAGAGTAGTTTCTAAGAAAAGATAGCTTTCCATTAATGTTTCGCATACTTCTAATGTTTTTAATTGTGCTTCGTAAAAGGCAAGATCATCTGAAAGGTTATAGATAGATTTTTCTATTTCCTTTATATCGCGATTGAAAGTTTCTTCATCGATCTGTAATTTTTGAATAGTTGAATTGAAATTTTTGATCACTGACGTGGTTACAGTTATTTGATTTTTCAAGAGGTTTTCTATTTGCTGTTCGTCTCGTGAAATTTTTTCAATATAGCTAGAATAATATTCACCGTCTGATGCATCTATAGTCCGTTCATAATTCGTTGATAGCTCACTGCAAGTTTGACCCCCATTAGAGAACTGAAATACAGAGAGGACAGCTAATATGATATAATAACAAAAACCAAACTAAAACTGGCAGTTTAAGATGTTTTCGACTAACCCACCTTGTATCTGAAGAAATACAATACAGCTATAAAACTTTTAATCCGATTATGTAGGTATTTTGAGTGGAAATGACTGACCAGTGTCGTAGAGTATATGATTAAAACAGGGGCGGATCCACGGGGGGGGTTTTCGGGTCCGGACCCCCCCCATTGGGAAAATAAGAGATAATTTTTTTTCAATTTGTATCGGCTCGTAATTTCCAAATTTTGTTAGGGAACGAAAAAATGTCACATGAGCAAGACAAAAAAATAAAATAGAATAAATTTTTTTGCTTTAAAATTGAAAAACTTCAATAATTATTATTACATTCCATTGAAAACTAAAGAGCAGGCTACATTTAAACATTAGTAAATTTTCGAGGTTTTTTGGCGCAGTATTCGAAAAATTAGACTTTTTACATTTGTGATGAGTATTGTGTATGCCGGTAACGATTTGAATATACTATGTATGAGTAGAATATGCTGTTGATTCGGTTAAATCAACTCGATTCCATTCAAAAAAAGTAAAGTTTCGAACCTACTTTACCTTCTGGCTACACCTTCAAATTCTGCTCATGTCAATTTCTAATAATAATAATAATAATAATAAACGTTTTTATTGATAGATAAATACACATTACAAATTCAAGACCATGACATAATAACAAATATCTATCAAAAGGCAGAGTTAGCTCTTGTTCGAACTCACGTAGAGTCAAACAAGTGCTATCTTCCACTCAACCCAAACATATCAACACTTGTTATAGCAGTATGTGTCGCCTAAGATGCATACAAATCAGAAACAATTTTGCATAACAAAGAGAAAAAAAAAATCATAACCACCGATTCCTAGAAACACATCCAGAAACGCCAAGGAAAAAATAAATAGAGACTGTGATTCATATATTTCAATTGACAAGACACTCATGTGGTATAATTAAATGAAAAAATCAAAATGAAATATTGTCAGAAGAGAGTTTATTTTTCAGATTTTGCTTGAAGCTTGGTATAGACAAACATTTTAGTTCTACGGGAATCCTATTGTAAAGCCGAGTAATGAAGTAACTGTAAGACGATTGAAACTGGGCAGTGGTGTGCGAGGGTGGAGTGAGTCTGGACTTGTGACGAAGGTTGAGGTTGTGAACATCAGTTCGAAAGGTTATTTTATGGTACAGGTACGCTGGTTTTTGGGTCGTTATTATTTTGTGGAAAAGTGTACAAGAGTGTAAAAGAATTCTTTTCTCGATATTTAACCAACCAATTTCTTTCAGGGGGCCAGATATGTGATCCCGTCTGCGTAAACCGCAGATCAGACGAATACATGAATTTTGAACCAACTGTAACCGAGACGCGTTTCTTTTGGTAATGGCGGGGCCAAAGATAACATCCGCATAATTTAAATGTGAGAGAACGAGGGATTCGCATAGCAAGATTTTGCTTCGTTTATCAAGTATTTTCCGATTGGTGTATATCAATTTCAAATTACAGAATGCACGTCTAATAATCAAGTTAATGTGGCCAGTGAACGAGAGGGATGAATCAAGAACGACTCCTAAATTCTTGGAACTGTCAGAAAAGGGAATTATTTCAGCACCAAGTTTGATGACAAAGGAATCTAAAGCACGTCTACGGGCAACTTTCCTACCGAAAAGAATTGCAGATGATTTGGAGGGGTTTATAGAGAGGCAAAACTTATTAGATATAGATAAGATATCTTCCAGATCTGAGTTCAGTTGAAGATTGGCTTGAGCTAGATTTTTTTCTGGAAATGAAATGTAAATCTGGGTATCGTCAGCATAATAGTGGTGATTACTGAATCGAATGTGGTTTCGGAACTCGTGGGTGTAAATTGTGAATAATATTGGACCGAGTAAAGAACCCTGGGGCACTCCATTTTCAATATTCAGAAAATTGGAACAGTTACTCTCCAGAATAACCGCTTGCGATCTGTTCAGTAAATATGATTTCAGTAAAGAGACCGCGGTGATAGAGAAGCCGATATAATGAAGTAAGGACAATAACAACTGATGCTTGATTCTGTCGAATGCCTTGGTATAATCCAACATCACGAGAGCAGTTAGTTTATTTTCCTCGGTTGCGGTGAAAATATCATCTGTGACCTTGAGTAGCGCAGTAACACAGCTGTGCACCTTTTTTTTTGGATCTTGACTAGTTGTTGCTATACGGTAGCTCATAATTTTCTGGCAATCAGAACATGGCCATAGAACATATGTAGGCCAGACCAACAGACATGTGACAAGTAGAGTATACGAACATCAACTTGCTGTCCGAAAATCAGACCCATCTTCAGCTCTGTCCAAACATCATCAAGAGACAGGACACAATATAGACTTTGCGAACTCTAAGACCATCGCCACAGCAAAAACACTACAAGCTCGTATAATTCGCGAGGCCATCGAAATCGAGAAGCGACCTTCCTGCTTAAATAAACGTGACGACGGCCAGAGACTTCCAACTGCATGGAAACCCCTAATTTCCAGATGCCCAGTCCCCACCAAGACATCCGACGGTCCTTTAGTAGCACCCGCTGCTATAAATCCTACCCAACATCCCTCGATACCTCAGTTCGATCTAAGGAATAGGCAGATTGAGACCTTAGAAAGAACTCGTGACGAGACCTGGGGAGTAGGCAGATTGAGGCCCCGGCGTCAAGTCACAAACCCTTGCCCCCTGTGATAACACCTGAGGAGTAGGCAGATTGAGACCTCAGCGTGAAGTCACATTCACCTCTTGAAAATGGCTCCAAAATCGGAGCCGAAACGTCGAGAACAAAACTCCAGACGCGGTTCAACCCGAACTCACCAACAACACACAACTGACCGCGGAAACCTATCCGAACACACACATATATATATATATATATATATATATATATATATATATATATATATATATGAATTTTGAGTTATGGACCCCCCCCTTGACCTGATCCTGGATCCGCCACTGGATTAAAACATTAGTTACTTTAAATAAATAAATATATTAATATTCTTAAACTGTAGGTACTGTAAACTGTATTTTTATTTTAATAAAATTTCTTTATTTTATTCAAAAATAATAAGTTACTTGCAATTTGTAAAAGATACATTTATTTAATTAATACCTATTTTTAAATGATATAAACTACGATTACTTACAAAACTATTCAAATTCAAAATAAACAGGATCATCTTCGGAATCCGAGTCGTCTTGCAGGTTAATAATTAGCGGTTGTGTCTCTACAGTCGCATCAATTATATTGTCAAGATCCCACATTTTTTGTTCTTCTTCTATTACATGTCTTACTGCATCTCGCCAATTTTGTTCTGTAATATGTTGTAAAGACTCATATAACAATTCACTTACAGCTTGTATTTTATATGACGTATTTTTTCCAGCCACATAGCTTTTCATTTGTGCCCAAATGAGTTCAATTGGATTTAATTCGCAGTGGTAGGGTGGAAGTCTAAGGACTGTGAGGTTTCGCCATTTTGTCAACTACGTATTTCTTGAACTTAGATTTGTGTTGCCGGGCAATTTTTAAAAGTTCTGCTTTAACCATTCCATCTTCGTAAGGCAGGGACTTATTCCGCAGCCAGTCAATGATATCCTGTTTCTTCCACGCAGTCGTTGGAAGTCTTTCTACTAGTCGTGAATGATAAGGTGCATTATCTAATACTATAATTGAGTTTGGTGGTATATGTTCAATCATCTGCTCAAAATACTCTTCGAAAACATCAGCTGTCATCTCCTCGTGATAGTCTTTTGTGCTTTTGGATTGAAATTCCAACAAACCATGCTTAGCAAATCCTTTTTCACTGCCAATGTGAGAAACTATTAATCTACTGCCTTTACCAGAGGGTGGGGAAATACCAGTAGACCAACCTTCTATAAAGGCTTGCCTGGAGCTTTATATATTTTTACCTGACCAAATTTTTGTGAGAGTATGACCTGCGTTTACCCACGTTTCGTCCTGATAGTAAATTGGCCTTCCTTCAGCCCGAAATTTTCGTATAGATCTTAGATACTTTCTTCTCCAACATATTATCTCTTCCCGGTCAATCAAAAGTGATTTTCGGTCTGATTTCTCCCACCGGAAATTTAATTCTTTTAAAACTTGCCACAATTTGGTTCGTCCGACATGAGGCAAATCCGGGTCGTCTCTAACTTCTTGTAAAATTTTGTTTAAGTTGGGTATTTCTTTTTTGTAAAAAAATTCGTGAATTTTTCTTCGAATACCATTTTTGGCAAATTCATCAATTTCAATAGGTTTTCTCCCCCTCTTTAAGTATTCGTTTGTATTTGGGTTAGCTATACCTTGTTTTTTTCTTTCTGATAGGAACCTATATATTGTTGACTCCCCTACGCCCGTCATGTTGGCACAACTCTTGATTATGTTCTGAACAGTGTTTGTGGGATTCTGAGAAACCAGAGCATCGTGAACGTTCAAAACAATAGTCTTCTCTCTTGGTGAATAGACAGACTTACTGACTGTACGCAACAGTACCGGTGTAAAACTTGATGATGTTGATGATGATGACGAAGCCATCGCAAGCAATCAAACAAAACAAGCAGGAACGAAAGGTACGTATATGTTTGTAGGAATATGAAAAAAAGTTACTCACGCACTGCACAAAATTCGCAAAATAAATATTAGAGACGTTAATTACTGCCATAGACGCCGAAACACCAACGAGCCATAAATTAAATGCGATTAAAAAATGTACTAAACCAAAAATTATTTTCGTTCGTAACAACTTCACCCTTTCAAGTCAAGTTTCGAATATAAACTGAAGCTTTATATTACTGAGCTCTCCATTAATTTTAATGAATAAACACCTCAGGAACCTCCGCCCATGATTTTATGACTTTTACGACCGTTTTATGACTTGGGCCCTCATTTTGTGCTATCGACAAATTATGAACGGACTATAGGTTTCCGGTAATTGCTTTCCAGAAAGTTCCTACGCCGGTAATTAGGCCGCGTTTCGTTTTTTTTTCATATTTTTCAGTATCAGCGAATATTTCTCGATATTTCAAATTAAGTGAGGAGGATATCTGAGTCAAGAGACTGATGTGTGTTTTCACTTCAGTTTTGAAAGAAGTCATTCTAGGGTTTGATTGTTCAAACGTATATAACATATTTTCTAGAATTCTATCATTGTTAATGAGGGCTGAGTTTATGGAATTTAGGTCTTTATAAACAAGTAGGGTCCATTTGTCGTTGGAAATTTTCAGAGTGGTTTCTTCATGAAGGAAGACGCCGATAGTATTGTTAATGGGTTGAATATAGTATTGTGAATACGCTGCTGGAATCAGCAGGAGAAGCCTGAAAATAAAATTAATTTTCAGTATATGGTTTTAATCTATCGAAGTTTACTTTTGTTTTTTGTTTAGTTTTCCAATTGACTAGCATTGCTGAATTTTGAAAAATTTCTATTATTTCGAATGATCCATTAAATTTATTTTCAAGTTTATTTTGTATTTGAGATTCTTTAACGTAAACCTTGTCTCCTACTTTATATTTGGGTGCAGAGGGTGAAATGTGCCTGTCGAATCTAATGTTTGATTGTTCCTTTTGTTTCTGGGTTCTTTCCCTTGCGATCTTGTAGTAATACGATATTTTGTTATTAAGATCTCTCACATACTTTGATATCAATTCTTTCTGATTATAAAGGGTTTCAGGTGGTCTAACTGAGGTGTGCCCGAATAAAAGTTCGTAAGGTGTAAATCCATGTGTTTTGTTTTTACAGTTATTGTAACAAATAACAGCATAAGGCAAAACAGCTAAGGGGTGCTCGTGAGGGTTTTCAATTCTATTTGCTCTGATCATTTCTAAAAGAGTTGCATGAAAACGTTCCAAAGAGCCGTTTGATTGCGGGTGGTTGATGCTAGAAAATGACTGTTTAATGTCATAAAGCATACAGAGATCTCTCATCATTGTATTGTTGAACTCGCGACCGGAGTCACTATGAATTCTGAGTGGAGTCCCGTAGTGTTGAAGAAAAAGTATTAACGTATTGACAACTGATATTGCGGATTTATCCTCCATTGGGTATGCTTGGGTGAACTTTGTCAGTTCATCTCTAATAGTGAGAACATAATTTTTGTTTGGAATTTCTAGGATGTCTATGTTTATTCTTTCGAATGGTGTTTTAGGTGTTTCAGTAATTACAAGTGGACTGCTTAGATTTTTCCTGCAAATTTTGACTTTTTGACAGGTTTCGCATTTTTTGATAAAATTTTCTACATCTTTTACTAGATTTGGCCAATTATATTTTTGTTTTATTCGCCTAACAGTCTCGTTGATGCCTCGATGTAAGTTACTTTTACCAGAGTGACATTGGTCTATGATGATGGGAATTTCGTCTGTATCAGGAGTTTTTGTTAAATTTTGACAGATAGTTATTTTGATGTCTTTTTCTGCAAAAATGAAGGAAATCATTTCTAATATAGGTAGATCCAAATTATTTTCAACAAAGTAAGTCTTTGAAAGGTCGATGTCGTTCTTCCATTTGTAAAGTGCATAAAACAGAAGTTCGTTTACTGCGTCTGGGTTGAAAGGCAATGGAACTATGTAATACTTCCTACCTTTAACTGATCTACTCGATAGGACATTGACTCTATTGTTGTGAAATTCGGCATCCTCTTCGAAAATATCGTCTATGATCTTTTCGTGGAGATCCTCTAATAGATTTTGTCGAAAAAACGTGAGAATATGTTTATGTTGTTCGTCTAGTAGTTGACTGTTATCGTAATTTATTTTTGAATATTCAATAAGAGATTGGGTTCGGTACAAATCAATAAAGGTGTAAAATTCATTTTGAATTTGTTCAAGAAGAGTTTCTTCGTTTTCTTGAGATTGTAGAGTGTCTTGGGATTTACTTGGTCCCGGAAGGGGTTGTTCGTCTGTCTGTTCGTTTGAATTTTAGTTTGACGCGAATATTGCAAGTTTTGACTGAAAATTCGCGCATTGTCTGAAATGATTGATTTTTATTCGGGAAGTGCATCCGCGTTTTTATTTATTTTTCCGGGTTTGTATTCTATTTCGTAGTCGTATTCTTCAAGTTTCAACCGCCAACGTGCCAGCCTACTACCTGGGTCTTTAATTGAAAAGAACCAAGTGAGGGATCTGTGGTCTGTAATCAGTTTGAACTTTCTGCCGGAAAAGTAGGGTCGAAAATGTTTCACGGCCCATACAATCGCTAAAAGCTCTCTCTCAATGGTAGAGTATTTAGTTTCAACATTGCAGAGTGTCCTCGAAGCATACGCTATCGGAAGGTCTTTGCCTATAGTGCCTTGTGAAAGGACGGCGCCTATAGCAAATGCACTAGCGTCTGTGGTTAAAAGGAAAGGTTCTTCAAAATTTGGGTATATTAAAATGGGACTGGAAGTGAGGGCTAGTTTCAGTTCATTGAATGATTTTTCGCATTCTGAATCAAAATTAAATGAAATATATTTTTGTAATAGTTTTGTTAGAGGTTTAGAGATTTTGGCGAAATTCGATATAAAACGTCGGTGATATCCGGCTAAACCTAAAACGATTTAATCTCTTTTGGGGTTTTTGATCGAGGAAAATCTCGAACGCATTCAACTTTGGACGGGTTTGGTTTTACGCCATCTTTGGTGATGATGTGGCCCAGATATGCAACTTCCTTTCTCAGGAATTCGCATTTGTCTGGTTGGATCTTAAGATTCGCTTTCCTCAGTCGTTTGAAGACTTCGGTTAGTCTGGATATGTGTTCATGGATCGTGGGGGAATATATGATAATGTCATCCATGTATACAAGGCAGCGCTCGTTTTGGATGCCAAGGAGAATGTTATCCATCACTCGTTGGAAAGTTGATGGAGCATTCTTCAGCCCGAACGGCATACGAACAAATTCGTAGTGCCCATTCTCTACGGAGAAGGCGGTTTTTTGAACGTCTTTCGGGTCTATCTCTATCTGATGATGGAAACCTGACGCGAGATCGAGGGTAGTGAAGTACTGACACTTCCCGAGTTGATCAAGCAAATCAGAAATATTGGGCAGAGGGTATTTATCGTCCACAGAGAGCTCGTTCAGTTTTCGATAGTCGATAACGACTCGCCATTTGGGTTTGCCAGAAGCGTCTAGCTTTTTGGGGACTACCCAAACTGGGGACGACCATGGGGATGCGGATGGTTGAATGATTCCTTGATTGAGCATTTTAGAAATTTGGTTTTTAACCTCTTCCTTGTGGATTTGGGGATATCTATAGGATTTAGTGAACACTGGTCTTGCGTTATTTGTTTCGATAGTATTGTTACGATATATCCCTGGAAAATCTCAATTCTGACACCGCTGTTACAATACTCCTTGGGTTCGTCGATTAAAACACTAAACTACTTTTATTATAACTCTCTATCACAATACAATACAACACAATCACTTAAATCGCTCCGATAACTTTCCAATGCTCGCTACTAAAACTCTCTGTACTAACAATTCTACCGTCGGCGTGAACGGCTTCCGCTTATATACACGCGCTCATATAGTGAAGAATCATCCAGACAAATCTAGACAATCGAATAATCTAGGTGAGCCGCGATCACGCCGGTATATTTCCTGGAACTGCGGCACAAATTCGCATTCATAGCCGGCAGGGCCGGTGTCAGCACATAGATAGATAGATAGATAGATAGATAGATCTTTATTGAAATAGGATATCCTAATATACATATAAGCTAAAAAGTATAAATTATCGAAAAGAAGGAAAGGTATGTGGTACATATTGGAATTATTTGAAATATATGACAAACAATAGAAGAATACATTACAAAGTTGATCAATACGATTAACATAACAATATCTCAAGACAGAAAATTGTAGTTACAGGTAACAAACACATAATACATATCATATTTGTACTTTGAAAACAAATTTCTTCAGTTCGTTTTTGAACATGATCAGAGATGGGCTATTTTTAATTGCATTTCGTTACATTATCCCCCTCTCAATTTTGATCGTCCCGATCAAACAATACGTCATTATCGCCATTGTAACGTTTAAGTCTTTTTAGGTGAACGACCTTCATTTTTGCTCTGGGGCTACGTTGAATCCTGTACACCACGTCATTTATTCTCTAGACTATCGAATAGGGTCCTTCCCAGCATGGTGTTAGTTTGGAAGAAATTCCTTTTCTACGACGAGGGTTGTACAGCCACACTCGATCTCCTTCTTTGAATCCACCAGTATTTGCCTTGAGATCGTATCGAGCCTTCATCCTGTCACTAGTAATCTTCAATCTTCTTCTCGCAATTTCGTGAATCCTTATCAGGCTGTCTCGCAGTTCATCGGCATAATCCTGTACCTCTTTTCTCTCAGTACTTGAGGATCCGAACACCAAGTCACAGGGCAAACGAAGATCTCTTCCGAAGATGATACTGGCTGGGGTGAGCTTTGTGGAATCGTGCACAGCTGCCCGGTAAGCCATCAAGAATAGTTGAAGGTGTCGATCCCAGTCTTTTTGATGCTCTTCTACTACTTTGGAAAGATGTTCTTCCATAGTCCTGTTGAACCTCTCAACCATGCCATCAGACTGTGGATGGAGGGCAGTTGTTCTGGTCTTGCTAATTCCCATCAATTCACAAACCTTCCTGAATAAATTCGATTCAAAATTTCTTCCTTGATCGGAATGTAGCTCCATTGGCACTCCAAACCTTGTAAACATGTTGTCCACCAGGGCTCTTGCAACGGTGGATGCTTCTTGATTAGGCAAGGCGTAAGCTTCAACCCATTTACTGAAATAATCCATGGCAACGAGGATGTATTTGTTGCCATCATTCGTCATCGGGAACGGTCCAGCTACATCGATGGCGATTCGTTCGAAGGGAGCACCAACATTGTATTGTTTCATCTCGCCCCTTGATCTTGTACTAGGACCTTTGCTTGCTTCGCATTTTGGACATCTTCGGCACCATCTCTCGACATCTTCTCGACATTGGACCCAGTAGAACCTTTGCCTTATTTTATCCAAGGTCTTGTTAACTCCTAGATGTCCACCTGATTTACCACCATGAATCTCTAGCAAAACATCCTCTATTCTCGACATGGGCACAACCAGTTGGGAACTCACTTTCTTGCCATCGGCTGACTCCCAAGCCCTCTTCAGTAGGCCATTCTCCACAATCAAGGAATCCCATTGGGCCCACAATGCTTTGAACGTTGGTGATCGATCCGAGATGTCCTTCCAGGTGGGTCTTTCCGCTCCATTTTCCTTCCATTTCAAAAATTCTGCAACGTTTGGATCATTCTCCTGGTCTTCTCGCATTTTTGCTGTCGTCCAATTGTCATCTACTATCAATCTCACTTGGTTGATTCCTTCGCGACGTTCAATTCGCTCACAGTGTTTACAAGTATCCGAACAAGGTCTTCTAGACAAGGCATCTGCGTTGTTATGCAATCGTCCTGGTCGATGTTTTATTCTGAAGTGATACTGGTTCAACTTCTCAATCCACCTTGCTACTTGTCCTTCAGGAGTCTTCATTTCGAGTAACCACTTCAGAGCTGCATGATCTGTTCTGATGAGGAACTCTCTTCCATACAGATATTTGTGGAAGTGGTCTACAGCCTTGATTATTGCCAGTAGCTCTTTTCTCGTTACGCAATAATTTCTTTCTGGCTTGGTGAGTACTTTGCTGTAGAACTCGATTACTTTTTCCTGACCATCTTGCTCTTGTGATAGTACGGCTCCAATACCATTATTACTGGCATCTGTGTCCAAAACAAACAGGCCTCGTTGACGTGGGAAACTTAAAATGGGGCTGGAACATAGAGCAACTTTCAGTTTCCCAAATGCTCGTTCACTTTCGTTGGACCAGACGAATTTGACTCGATCTTCTGTCAACTTATGTAGGGGTGCCGCAATATCAGCAAATCCTTCTACGAAACGACGGTAGTAGGTGCAGAGACCTAGGAAACTCCTCACTTCATGTTTGTCTCTTGGCCTCGGCCAGTCTCTTATCGCCTGTATCTTCTTTTGGTCTGTTCGGATACCGTCTGATGAAACTGTGTGACCTAGAAAATCCACTTCTTTCTGGAACAATGAACATTTCTGAAGATTCAGTTTGAGGTTGGCGTCCCTGAATCGTTGAAAGACTTCTCGCAGGTTGTGCAGATGTTCTTCGAATGTCTTTCCCATGACCAAAACGTCGTCGAGGTATACAAGACAAGTTTTCCAAGTGAGCCCCCGAAGGACCAGCTCCATTAGTCTCTCAAACGTTGCTGGAGCATTGCACAATCCAAACGGCATAACAGTAAACTGGTAAAGCCCACTCCCAGTCGAGAATGCAGTCTTCTCCTTATCGTCTTCATGTATGCCCACTTGCCAGTATCCGCTCTTCAGATCTAATGTTGAGAACCAACGGGAACCTGCCAAAGTTGTTAATGTGTCATCTATTCTTGGCAGAGGGTAGCTGTCCTTCTTGGTGACATCATTTAATTTCCTGTAATCGACACAGAATCTCGTAGATCCATCCTTCTTGGAAACCAACACAACAGGTGCAGACCAAGGGCTCGATGACTCTTCAATCACACCGTCCTTCATCATCTTGTCGACAAGCTCTTCCACCTCCTGTTGCTTGGCGAATGGAATTCTTCTTGGTGGTTGCCGAATCGGATGAGCTTGGCCAGTATCGATTCTGTGTTTGACCAAATTAGTTCTTCCTGTTGTTGTCGAATCAAAAATGTCACTTTCACTCCTGATGAACTTCTTGGCAGCTTTCAGTTCCTCTGTTGATAGGTGTTGACATGATTTTTCCAGAGTTGATATAACACTCTCAGAGTCCGCCTTTATTTCTTGACGTTCATTTGAATTACAGTTCGCTACCCAAGTAACAGGTTCACATGTTCCAATGACATCGCCTGCCTTAACAGTTATTTCTCCAGGAAACACGTTGGCAACCCTCACAGGAATAGTTTTGTTCGTTTTAACTAAGGCTCGTGCAAACACCAAATTGCTGGGGGATTCATCACATGGCTGGACTACTCCAACGCAGCACCCAGGGTCTTCATCTAATGTAGCGCAAATTACTTTTTCTGAAAATCCAGGAATTCTCGCAGTTTTCAATAATCGCAGTTTTGCAGGTATCGTCCTTTCCATTGGAGTTGTAAGGACAAATTCTTCTTCTCCGAACCTCATTATCTTCTCCTCATTGTCGAATGAAAATCCATAGTCACTGATCAAGTCCATTCCGAGTATGAATTCATCTTCTATATCTGCGACGTAAACTGTATCTGTGATGGTGAGTCGCCCAAGAACCAATGTTATTTCAGCCTCTCCTCGAATAGGTGCGTTTTCACCAGTGACTGTCCGAAGTACGACGTTGGAAGAAATAGGCTTCACGCTTCCAGGCCGAAGAATGTCGCTGCGTACCAAGGAAACTGCAGCACCGGTGTCTATGGTGCATATAACGTCGATTTTATTCAATTTTCCTGGAATGGTAAGGCTCTCAGATGTAATTCTAGTTTTCCTGCCGCCAATTTGAGGACTCGCTGGATGACCTTGTCCTCACAGGTGATTGCGTACGAGATGGCACCCTTGCAGGTGAGCTAGATCTTGATGGCATTCTCACCCGACAGTCTTTGATAAGATGTCCAGGTTTCCCACATCTATAGCATGTCTTCTTCTTCTGGGTGCTAATTCCACTTATCATCAATTTGATTTCTTCCAGAACCTTCTCGACTGAACTATTCGCTGTGCCAAATCGATGTTCGGGATCGTCAATTGTTACCGCTCGCACTTTCGGCCTTGAGGTGTTGAAGGCCGCCTCCACTTCTAGCGAACGTACCAAGGCATCGCTACTCCTTTTGAAACTCGTCAATCGTAAAGTTCTTTGTATTTCTGGGTCTCTCAGTCCGTCTATAAATATCTGCACAGCCAACTGCTCCTTGAAATCTCCGGGTGCTTCTGGATATGCCAGCTGGATTAGGCGTCGAACATCTGCCTCAAATTCTTGCAGACTCTCACCTGATTTTTGTGTGCGAGTCTTCATCTGTGCCCGGTACAGCTGTTCTCGGTGTTGATCGCCATACCTCAACTCTAATGCAGAAATCAGGTCCTCATATTTCTTTTGCTGTTCTATGGGTATCGTCTGCAATATACCCAAAGCTGGCCCTCTCAAAGCTACTATGAGTGCCGTAGCTTTTTCTTCTTCGCCCCATCCATTGGTTTCTGCCGCAGCCTCAAATTGTCGACGATACATGGACCAAGACGACTGTCCATCAAAAGTCGGCGGTTTCACGGAAATTCCTGACGTGGCAACACTGTCTCGGCGATCTCGGTTCTTGAGAAGAGCTATCTGTTTTTCTAAACCTCTCATTTCATTTCTCATCTCCCTCTCGCACTACATCCACTTTCTTATTGACATCTTCCTTCAGTTCTACCTTTAGGTCTTCTTTCAGTTCTACCTTTAGGTTTTCTTTCAATTCTTCCATTTGAACTTTGGTTTCATGTGAAACATGCTCGAAGAACTTTTCCTGATTTTCTAGAACTTTCTGGAAGTCTTCTTTTTGTTGTTTTTCTATTTGCTCTAATTCATTCTTTTGTTGTTCTAGAATTTTCTGGAGGTCTTCTCGTTCTTTTCTCTGTTGTTCTAGAATTTTCTGGAGCCCTTCTTCTCGTTCTTTCTTTTCGTTTTCAAGAATTTTCTGGAGTACTTCTTCTCGTTCTTTCTTTTCATTTTCTCGTTCTTTCTTTTCAGCTTCTCGCTCTTTTCTCTGGTCTTCGAGAATTTTCTGGAGTCCTTCTTCTCGTTCTTTCTTTTCAGCTTCTCGCTCTTTTCTCTGGTCTTCGAGAATTTTCTGGAGTCCTTCTTCTCGTTCTTTCTTTTCCTCCAGCCGTCGCTTCTCATCTTCCTGTCGTCGCTTTTCCTCTAGTTCTTTCTCCTCCAGCCGTCGCTTTTCATCTTCCTGTCGTCGTCTTTCCCAATCCGCAAATTGGTTTTGCATAAATTTCAACACATCCTCCATCGTATCGTAAGATGTACTTCTCGTATTAACCATAAATTGTTTTTATTTACCAGCAAAAATTCCACTTCCGACACCACTGTTACGATATATCCCTGGAAAATCTCAATTCTGACACCGCTGTTACAATACTCCTTGGGTTCGTCGATTAAAACACCAAACAACACTAAACTACTTTTATTATAACTCTCTATCACAATACAATACAACACAATCACTTAAATCGCTCCGATAACTTTCCAATGCTCGCTACTAAAACTCTCTGTACTAACAATTCTACCGTCGGCGTGAACGGCTTCCGCTTATATACACGCGCTCATATAGTGAAGAATCATCCAGACAAATCTAGACAATCGAATAATCTAGGTGAGCCGCGATCACGCCGGTATATTTCCTGGAACTGCGGCACAAATTCGCATTCATAGCCGGCAGGGCCGGTGTCAGCACATTTCGTTACAGTATGTTTAATTTCGTTCGTGAAGGTAAGATTGTCTCCCTCGAGGTAAAATATGTCAGAGACTCTTAACAAAGGGCTGTTATCATTTGTTCTTCCTCTTGGTTCAAGTGATCAAGTCTCAATTGATTACGAATTTCTTGAGTTCGATCTATTTGTTCCAAATTTTGATCATTAGTAGTGTTAAAGTTCAGGGCTAATTCAAAACTTGATATCGGTTCTAAAATAAAGTCTGTGAAGTTTACAGTCTTTGGAATAGCATTGGCATTTATGATTGACGTCAAGAATTCACCTTTATCGTTAATTTTTACTAAAGCATTCGGTATTCTGACTTTCTCTTTTTCCTGTGCTAGCAGTATAGCAACAGTGTTCTTGAGGTTGCTTTTAAGTTTGAATACTCGTTCCATCCTAGGTTCAATTGAAATTTTATTCGTTTCACTATCGGTTTCAATATCGTCTTCTGTAACTTTGAATAAAGGAACTGTTTTGAAATCTGTTATCAGTTGTTTGTTTTTCAGATCTATGATACAGTTATAATGTTCAAGAAAATCAGATCCTAATAGACCGTCGAATTCAATGTCTAAATCATAAACGAATACTTTATGTGGATCATTGTCTTTAAAATTCATCAAAGTAGATTCTGTTATAAAAACTTTTTAGTCTGTGATTCCCTGGACTATTACATTTGCGGGAAATCGGTGAAGATATTTTTCACAAGTTTTTGGCTTGAATATGGAAATTCCAGCGCCAGTGTCGATGAGTATTTTGAATGTATTTGTTACGTCTTTTATATAGTAGAGATTTTTAGAATTCATTACATGCAGTGAGCTTACATGAAACGTTGCCCCGGGAAATTCAGATCGGGATGGTAGTCTCCTAAGTTCATTGATTGGACTTGTGTTTGAATTTCCGATATTGGGTCGTTGGTTTGGTTGGAATCCGGAGGGTGATTTTGAGAAGGGAGTGAAAGAAAATCCTGATATTCATCGTTATTCACACCACTATTATATTGATCGTATTGGTCATACAGAGAGTATTGATCGCAATAATGTTGAGGGTTTTGGCTATTATCCGTATAATAGTCATCGAATCTTCGGCTACTATCTTCATAATAATTTTGTGATTCCGAATAATTAACTGAATCGAAATCTTGGTATTCTGTATCTTGGTAATTCATACAGAATGTTCTTTGTTGGTTGAAATTAGGGTTGCGTTGAATAACTGGAGGACGAAAATTGTTCTGAGATTGATTTTGATTTTTGAAAACTGGTTTCGGTTTGGTATTTTAAAATTGTTGTGGGTTTTTCTGCATATTTTGAAATGGTGGTCTCGGATGGTTATTTTGGTAATTTACTGGGGGTCGATTTTGTTGAAAGGTGTCGGGTCTCGAAAAGTTCGTATTAGAATTCTGGGGAAAATTCGAGTTAAAGGATCTTTGCCTTTGTCGACAAAGTGTGACGAGTGGCCAAGATGTCCACAAAATGTACATTTCGGAGGGTGAGATGAATGAGGTTTTTTGGGAATATTGTTTCTTGCTTGTTGTTGTCTGTCGTGTTTTTGATTCTCAGAATAGGACAATTGAAGTTCTCTTCTAATGCGCATTTGTGCTTCGAGCATGTCTCTAGGGTTTCCTGGCCTAGTCTAGGTTCTAGTCCGGTAAGTAGAGTGTTCAATGTCATAGTTTCGATTAATCTTGACTGAGCCTGTTTCTGCTCTACAGTAAGAGCACTTTTCTGAATACAAGCATGCAGCTTAGCGTTGTGTACTTGTAAACGATTAAAGAAAATTAACTCGGTTTCGTTTGGTAATTGTTTCAATCGTTGAAGATCTTGAATTAGTGAGGTGAGATCTCGGGTATCACCAAAATTCAAACTCAATAGGTGCCTAATTTCATGATAAGTTTCAGGGTTTCTTGAGCTTATGAGTTGGGCAGCTCTTCCTCGGAGTTTATTTTTAATATGAATAGTTAATAAATTTTTCTGATCACGAGTTGCCATTTGATAAGCACAATCACAAGCATTCATGAAGGTTGTAAGAAAAATTTGATCTCCTTCGAATTCAGGGACAATTGAAAATATCTCAGATAATTTATATGGTTCAATTTCGGGTATTGGTTCGGGGTGGGCTTGATTTTCATTATCGTTATTGTCCATGTTGCTCAATTAATTGATCTCACTCGAACAGTATCGAGTGTTAATAATAGTCAATTTATACTTTTTTTGAATAGTCGAACTGTACGACTATTTTCTATTATAATAGAACAGGTTATTATTGTAAACTGGGTTTGGGCTTAAGTTAATAATCAATCGGTATGATTATTGAAAATATGTAAAACGGGATGATTGATTCTTTGTCACTTACAATAGTGCTTTCATGGGTGATTCGTCTTGTTCTTGAAGTTTCCACCAGGGGCTTCACCGGGTGTTCCTTCCGTGGGCTTCAAGTGATGACTCCTCAGGTTCTTTGTTTCCTCAAAGGATTGGAATCCACCGCTACCAGTTAGAAGGTTTTCTTGTTCTAGCAGCGTTCAGGAATCCTACCGACTGCGCCAATTGTTATATCTGGATTTCTCTCTTCGACTTTTAAAAAAATGATACAATGGTGGCTGCTACCACCGTGGAAAACACTGGATAGACTTGAACTGATTTATTTCAGATACTTGTTTAACAATGAAGGAGCGTTTAAAATATGAGTACTACTTAATTACTGACTCTCATGGTCACGCAGGACCTATTTATAAGGTTTGGAATACGGTGTCAGCATTAGCATTGTGGGAAATGAAATGCTACCACTTGCTGATGCTGCACTATCAGCATTTTCACGAGAAGTTTTTATCGCTTGTAATTTGATATATGTGAGACATTGTCGTGAGACCGTATCTTTGCATATAACATTCATAATGTTTAATAGTATATTCTAATTCAGGACTGGTAGTAATACTTTTTTATGTTCCTTTTATTATTTTGCATTTCTAGTATTTTGTGTATCGTTGGCCATGTTTATTTTGTTATAAGAGTGTTTTCTACGGAAGCATTTTTTATTTTGGTTATTGCGTACGTATGATATTAATTTTTATATATTTTGGAGAACCTAATTTAATTTTTGCAGCCTAATTTTTCATTCCTATCGTTCAAAAATGGAAAATGTGGTCTGCATGTGGTCTGCTATCCGTAGATTGCGGAAGCTTTCGATACTGTCGATCACAAAATATTGCTACACAAATTTGATAACGATGCGTGTGATTTCAAACCGCAAAACCCTGTTATTTTGGAACCCATGATTCCATGAATCGATTTTGAATAATGAAAATTTCAAATTATAGTAGTCGACGAGCAAGCTCTATTCAAATATTTTAACAGATATGGACCATTCTACTTTTCAAGGCCTACAATAACCTGCTATATGGGTCGAAATTCCAAGGACCATTAGGCATTTTTTATCGGAAAAGTGTTCCTATATAATGACAAATGTATAAGATGATAAATTTCCAAATTCATAATTTTTTGACTGACCCTGTATACCAAACTGTACTTTTTGAAGGAAAGGTGGAGTAGCCATTGAAATGAGGCACACATAAATATTCAAATATGAAATTTTATCATCGTCACATGTACAGATAGATGTCACTAGTTCAACCAAAAGTCGGAAGTTGAAAATGTTTTATCCATATCGTTTGATTTTTGGTATAATAAATAGTCAATCAACATTTGTAAAAATACCCCTTTGTATGCTGTTTTTTAAACATTTGTCTCAGTCTGCTGACAAATTTAGGCAAAATTTCTATGATTTAATCCCATACGGCATATTCATATGATTAGATCAATAAGCCAGGCACTGTTTTTCCTAGTAGGATTTGAAAGTAAGTTTTTTTTTTCGTAGTTTGGAGAATTTTAGAGTATGTTCAAGGAACCCTACGGTAGATTTCACGAGTAATAGTAGTATTACACGTTAGTATATCTAAAATATGTGCATGTTTGAAAAATAAAGTTATTTGCTTCAAATCGAAAATCATGACACGTTAGAAGGAGGCGATGAGGAACGGAGGTTGGAGTTTTGTTTATTCTGCCAAGGTGAATATTTGAATAATAATAATAACATTCTGCTCAATATTCTCTTCGCCGATGAAGCGACATTTACCATTAACGGTACGGTGTCCACTCAGAATTCCAGGTACTGGGCAAGGGAGAATCCACACTGGATGATGAATGCAAAAAGACAATATTCAAAAAAATTAAATAGGAATATTTAAAAACGGTATAATAGGTCCAGTTTCTTTTGAAACACATTAAGTAATTATTGGTGAAGGACTTATGATTTTTTTACTACAAAATTCTTGAATTTCATGGAAGAACGAAGCATAGAAGAAGGCAGAAATATTTCATTTCAGCTAGACGGTGCCTCTATTCATAATGTGATAACTGTACGGCAATATCTTGATGAAAAGTTTCAAGGAAGATGGATTGGATGAATTTATTTGTTGCCCCTCTCGATCACCAGACCTGATTCCATTGGATTTTCCCAGTGGAGAAATTTGAAAGAAAGTTTTTATAGAAACAGACCACTAAATTTGAACGAGTTGAAGGAGAGGATAAGACAAAAGTGTGGTGGCATAACACCAGGCTAATTGAGGAATACCCGCCAGAATTTCAGACGGCGCGGCGTTATGAAAAATAAATAGAGAGTGAAGGGGGATTTATTGAGAACTCCAATATCTAAAGAAACTGTTTCATTTATCATTTAATTTATTTCTGTTTTCAGTTATTTTTCTGAAATTAAAAACGCGTTTTCAACTCTTGATTTGTTGATTTTGGTTAAAGTAGAGACAACTCCATAAAACCTATATAACTTCGTATCTGAGTATTCCAATTATTCTTTTATTGAATGGTTACTTCAGCTTTTCTGTGAAGTTCATAGACTTTCATACAAGGCTAGTCAAAAAATCATGGATTTGGAAATTTGTCATCATATATCCATCAATCTGTATATAGGTATTCAAAATATGCCCAAATCAAATGGACTATCCTCTTTCTCGAGAAAAAAATGCCCAATTGTCATTCTCGAAGTTTGTTGCACACCAACAGAAACTATTCGAAACTACCCTATGGAATTAGGACATGCGATTTCATTCAATTTGTTGAAAACCAAATGGAACTTTCTGATTTGAAGTTTCTGGAAGCAAACATTATTCATAATATGCGCACAATTCGCGTCAAATTGATTCCTTGTAACTCTCGAATGTAATGACAAATTTTGGTAAAGAATCCCTACTACACAACAGTGTTTACATAATATATGATTCTCGTACTCTCGTACGAAACTAATAGACTTACCAAACTAGTATTAAGAAATTTGAAAGCATTCATTACGAAATACGTTAGAGTGGTTTTTTATTTCGAATTCAATCATTCATATATAATTCATACAAATTGATTTTGAGATTGTATACTGCTATGATGGCTATAGTTTGGTCTTCATATCCCTATTGAAAATTAACTGTAATGCTGTATTCTAATGCAAATATCGTGATATTCATTGGAAGTTCTAGTCTGTTTTCTTTCTCAAAGAAAATTGATCGATCAATTTGCTCCTGAAGGTTCTAACCTAGTTAGCGAACCGCGCATCAAGTGCGAGTGATATAAGTTTGGTGTTAAGGTAATTGATTTTTTGGTATAAGAATTCGAAATTTCAGTAGAGATCGATTACCCTAACACCATTTATTATTTGCACTCGACGCGAGTTTCGCAAACAATATTAGCATCTTCAGAAGAAAAAAACTGAAAGTACTACTTCGTCTGTTAACTACTAATAATTTCAATTGACTTCTCATCAATGAACTAAAAATTGGGGAGAAAGAGATAGTAAGAATGGTGACAAAGGGCCTATCCCTTTCGACTCATTTTTTAGTTTATTGTTGGGAAATCAATTAAAATAATTAGTAGTTGAAAGATGAAATCCATTTCGGACTGAAAAAAAACTTTGCAGGTAGTTCTTTCACTACCTTAAACGAACAAATAACTGATTATTGTCATTAGATTTACTTAGTACCCATCAGTTTTCTTCTCCTGAAGATGCTAACTTTGTACACCAAACGCGAGTCGAGTGCAAAAATTGTCAGTTTAGTGTTAGAATAATTGATCTCACTTACAAAAAGTTTAATAACTAAGCAATACCGGGTGTCCCAGAATTTTTAGGCCGGCTGATATCTCGGTTATTTGCAGAAAAAAAAATACGTGTCTCAGGAGATCATAAGCTCATTCATGTAGCATGGCAAAATCCACCCCCTAGGAAACAACCCCCGTGAAACCACCCTTAATTTTTGATTTCCGAATTGCACCTTTATGTTTGTTTTGGTTCAACTTACAGCATGTTTCATTCCCAATTCAACGACATATCATAATGTGTAGTTGTGAAGATAGTTGGTCAAGAAAATTGAATTCATTAGGGGCTAGTATTAAATGAACCCTCACATATCTACCACACCTCTTATCATATATGTCTGTCACATTTGACAATAGTTCAGAGTTTTTCCATATAAACCTGTCAAGTACGAATTCAAGAGTTTTGTGTACTCATTTTATATCAGCCAATTCCATAATAGTTGTTAAATATCAATATCTCTTACCTTCACTCCCAAGGAATACGTTGATATGCCTGTAAATTTTGGTGGCGGAGAGGCGCGTTCCTGATAGTCGACAACCAGGACGCAATACGTTCTCGTATGTAAGAAATACAAGTCGAACTGGATCATTTCCAGGAATAACACATCAATTATATACATTCTACTTCTGTGCGAACTGAGGAAAATTGTATGAATGTGTTGGCCTACGCTGAAGCACAGCTCGTTCATGCAGCATAGCAAAGTCCACCCCTTAACCCTCAACTTTTTTTGAAATTGCACCCCCATGTTCATTTTGGTTTCACTCACAGCCCGTTTCATTTCTCATTCAATGATGTATAATGGTAGCTAGAATGGCATGCAGAACTATGGCGAATAAAAATCCAAATGAAATATTATCTCATGAGCTAATCTGTATTTTGGAAAATAAATAAATCTACAGAAATTGTTTGAAATGTTGGTCAGCACTTGCCACACATGCATTAATTCTTCGAATCCGCGCGAGTACAGGAAGCTCTAATCATTTCCGGAGTAACGGTATAACAAGCCTATGAAATATTCTGGGGTAAATTCTCAATATTCGTTGGTTGAGTTTCAAAGACAACTCGTTTCAAATACCCACATAGAAAAAAGTCCAGTGGCGTGAGATCTGGGGAAAGTGCAGGTCATCGAACAGGTTCACTTTTCCCAATTCAACGGTCTTAAAAATTATTATTCAGAAATGTAGTAACTAGATTATGGTATGTGGGAGCACCTTCTTGTTGCCACCACATTCGTGGACATTCTTCAATAAAATATCTTCTAATATCTTCTAGTTATGCAGAAATACAATTTTATAATTGCCGTGTGCACCGACGAATTCAACTCAGGATTAAAATTTTATCCTGATTGAAGTCTGTTTTTGTATTTCAACGCTTTTTAATCTAGTAGCAAATATTACTACTACTTGATTGAATGAAGTTCCCTGCGGGTATGGATATCCTATTTGAGGACAAAGACATTTTTGAAGATGATAACGATATTGTGGAATTGACTGAATTCGGATTTCCAAAGAAAGTGCATCAAAGGTCAAACTATTTTGAATCCATGGACGAATTTTCATTCTTCCAACGATTTAGGATATATAAAGGAACTGTGTTGCACTTACTCTCCTTATTGGAAAAAGACCTAGAGTATCGGAACAATGTGTGAGTTTTTTAGCGGTATTTTCAATTCAATTCGAAGAATTTTACTCTTCAAATTTATGTTTCTCCAATGAATCAATTATTAGTTTGTATGGTATGAGACTGAAACCAGAAACCACCTTGGCTGTGATTGTGGTTACATCAGTTCTTCATAATATAGCTAGAACAATGAATGAACCTGAGACACCTGCTCCTGAGAATATAAGAGCAGAGGATTTGGATTATTTTATAGATTCAGACAATATTCCTGAGATAGTTCCCCATAATGCTGAAAATGCTATGGGTCTTGTTCATAATAATTCGATTAATAATTACTATGTGAATTTGTAATGTTACTTTTTTGAAATTTGCTATGTTGAATCGTGCTAAATGAAAAACACTTAAGTAAATTAAATATTCATCAAGTAATCATTCTTTTTTCCTATTGATATTCATATGTAACAATGGATCCTCTAACACATAACTGAAGTAGAAAAATATATAAAAACATATACTCTTCATGCTCGCTGTTGGCATGTTCTAGTTGTTTTTTCTGCGTTTTTGCAATAAACAATCTTTTGTCAACGAGGCGAGTATATTTGTCGGCCAATTCAGATGTTGTGAGAGCCTTTACTACTGCAGTTGGTTTTCGACGAGAAGCATTAAATCTCCTTCTATTTGGAATATTTTTCTGCAAATCAAAAACATTATAAATATGAAAAATCCAGGCTTCAGCAGATATTTTTTGCAGTTACAAATCATGAATATTCACCTCTTGATTTCTTGGTCTATTTATCATTGATCTTGAAATTCCTTCAGTAGTTCTAGTTTCTAGTCACTCTCATTTTCTGGGTTTTTCTCCAACTGAAAATGGTCATTCCAATCAACATGAGATACTTCAACATCATGGTCTGTTTCGTCTTGAGTAATTTTTGGCAGTTCATTTGGAAGTTGCTTTTTCTAAAAGTTGAATGTTGCAATGAGCACAATAGTTTGAGACGAATTCAATGGCACGACTAGCTCAAAAATGCAAAAATGGCGCTTACGATATATGGAATTTTTAGTGAAAAGATGTTCACAGACAAAATTGACTACTCATTATGCATACCTCATTGTTGTTGCACTTGTACATGGTTTAGTTTTCTGCAAAAATTTTTCGAGAAGAAACGCGATCTGACTCAAACGGATTAGTTAATCTTTGTACAGTTTCCTTGTTCAGAATGGAAAGTAGAATATCATCAAATGGTTCCTATTTTGAGCCTTTCGGTGGACCTCCACCTGTGCCTCTGATACTGAGATGCTTATCTGCAGCTAGCTGTCTGATAGTTTTCTTTCTATTTTTATACCACATCTGAAGCGATTGTATGGATCTTGGCGTATTGCACACAGACGATGCCTTGAATTCAGCTGCAACTTTTTCCTATGCTTTGTTTTTTTCACGTATTCCTCCCACATTGGTTTCCTTATTTTCGATCATATTTTTGTATTCATATGCCAGACTCAAGAGTAAATTTTTTTCTTTAACAGAGAAGTTTGTCGATCGAATACTTTTCTTGGTATCTACAGTTAATTCTGCCATTTACTTGAAATTCCGAGACCACTCTAACAACATAAACCCTTAATCGAAATGAAATTTCAGATCGACAGCAGGAACTGAATTTACTGAATCACCACAGTTTCTACAGAAAAACTGTGAACTTTACAACGTTGTCACGTGAATTTACGAATTAGTTAATCTCTTATATCAGTTACCTACACGGGGCACACGAATATATTTTGATCCGAGAATAAAATTTAATCTAGGATTACTTACTACTGGATTAGCCGCAATGTCGGTGCACACGTCAATAAGAAATGTAAATATCGGTGGCCCGCCAAAGTGAATTGGAAAAAATGAGGGCCGATGAGACGTTCATTATGAGAAAGTTGGGATGGTCATGGACTAAAACTTGAATGTAAGCAATGAATGTCGTTCGTTTTTCGAAATCTGTAGGTCTGAGTCCTTGCTGTAAATTTATTTCGGGGGGATGACACCCGTAATGTTTGAGAATCCTTGCACAGACGAATTACTGATTTCAATCTCCACCGCCAATGCACGAACCGAAATATGAGGATATACTTCGGCGTAGGCCAACACATTTATACAATTTTCCTCAGTTCGCATTTTCTACATACGAAAAAGTATTGCTTCTTGGTTGTCGACGATCAGGACAGCACTTCTCATACAGCCTCTCCGCATATCAACGTATTCGTTGGGAGAGAAGGAGAAAGGCATTTTGATATTCAACAATTATTATGTAATTGAGTAATATAAAATGACTTCACAAAAACCTTAAATTCGTACTTGACAGGTATATATTGAAAAACTCTGAACGTTTGTCAAATGTGACAGACATATATATTATACGAGGTGTGGTAGATATTTGAAGGTCCAATCAATATTAGCCCCTAATGAATTCAATTTTCTCGACAAACTATCTTCACAACTATATATTATGATATATCGTTGAATCAGGAATGAAACATGCTGTAAGTTGAACCAAAACAAATATGGGGTGCAATTTGAAAAACAAAAGTTAGGGGTGGTTTCTCGAGGGTTGTTTGCCAGGGAGTGGATTTTGCTATGCTGCATGAACAAACTCATGGTCTCCTACGACACGTATTTTTTTCTACAAATAACCGAGATATCTGCTGGCCTTAAAGCTCTGGGACACCCGGTATATGAATTATCAAATGAAATAAAAGATGCTCATTTCATTCTTTGAATCAACGACAGAAAAATCTTTATTTCAGGCGTAGAAAACTTCAGTATTTTACCTAGATGGATAGATCAAGCCACAAAGATAAGCAAATATGAGTTACAGTCCAAATGGAGAGAAAGAAGATTATGTATTAGAGAAACAAAGTGGTCTGCTCCCGTTCTGAAGGAACTCCATGAAGAACTCAAAGGTATTCAGATAAACGAAGGTTGTATTTGAATTGTTTCATCTGTTGCCTTCCAAAAATTAGGTATTCATTCAATGACTAATGAATTTTTGGTGAAAGTCTATTATCCTGCCGCCAGAATCTTTTGAAAGAAATGTTGATCGTCCACTTATATATTCTGATGTGAAGAAGGTGAATCTCAAGTCAAAACGTGGCGCATTCTTTCAGTTCGAAACTTATGAACATTTCCTTTTTGTGTACAATATTACGATATATGTAACCAATTTCAACAAGTCGCACTTATGAACATTTTCCACCTAGTCTATCTCTCAAGTTGAAAATCAAGAAATCACTTTATAGTGGTTCTAACAATATGATCCAGAGAAGTAATGTGTGGAGAAGTAACATCCACCAGTAAACTAATTCAATAGTTATTAACAAATTAATCTTTTAAAAAAGGGGATTCAGTTTTTCGTTAATAACTTGATAACCGTTGATTTTACCTTTCCAGGAGAAAAGTTTTTATGCCGATACTCCACAACTATTTTGAATACGTAGTGAAAATAGAGTTCTGCACAACGCTTTCTAATTCGTTACCTACACCACCAACTGAGAGCGCGTTTCTCGGGATTCTCCTTCACTCCTAAATCTGCAAATTATGCTTTTGTCAAGGTTAGTTGCCCTACTCCAAGTCAAAATATATTCGGATTCACTGAAGTAGGTCAGAATATGCAGCGCTTGTTCCCCTTCGAAATAAATTCATACGCAGTAAGGTATGAAGAGGGGAAGGGGTTCAATTCTTCTTAGAACATAATCATAATTGTTTTCTATTCTGTATCTGTCCAAAAATTGGAGATAGCTTTTTTGTCTTGATCAGTGGCGGATCCAGGATCAGGTCAAGGGTGGGGATTTATATATATATATATATATATATATATATATATATATATATATATATATATATATATATATATATATATATATGAGCTACCGTATAGCAACAACTAGTCAAGATCCAAAAAAAAAAGGTGAAAGAGATTGACATGAGCAAAATTTGAAGGTGTTGCCAGGAGGTAAAGTAGGTTCGAAACTTTCCTTTTTTTAAATCGAATCGAGTTGATTCAACCTAATCAACAGCATATCCTACTCATACATAGTATATTCAAATCGTTACCGGCATACACAATACTCATCACAAATGTAACAAGTCTAATTTTTCAAATACTGCGCCAAAAAGGATCCAATGGCAGCACTGTCGGAAATTTCTCGAACTTTTCCTCGATAAGCCTGACGAGTGTCAATTTTCTTTAAAGTGTCATCGAGAAAATAGTTACAAAAAAAGCATTTTATTTTGAACCTACAACATGAAGAGGACTCTATTTTCATATTTTACTTGGCTTGATCCAGCGTCTGAACCGACTGAACCAAAAAAAAAAGGAAAGAACAATCGGTGAGTCCAAAAATTTCAAGTGAAATTTGTTTATTTGGGTAACATTCAATCCAGTAGAATTTTTCAAAAAACCTCGAAAATTTACTAATGTTTAAATGTAGCCTGCTCTTTAGTTTTCAATGGAATGTAATAATAATTATTAGAGTTCTTCAATTTCAAAGCAAAAAAATTTATTCTATTTTAGTTTTTTGTCTTGCTCATGTGACATTTTTTCGTTCCCTAACAAAATTGGGAAATTAGGAGCCGATAAAAATTGAAAAAAAAATCTCTTATTTTCCCAATGGGGGGGGGGTCCGGACCCGAAAACCCCCCCACGTGGATCCGCCACTGGTCTTGATATATAAATTGCTTATTAGTCAAAAACAAGACCGAATGCCACTTTGAAATTCCCATAAATGAAAAAGGTACGAGAAAGGCATGATCTCTTCGTCACTCATCACTAGGAAATCAACAGATCTGTCGGGAAGCCAGACAAAAATTGAAAATTATTATATATGGTTTCAATTTATGTATGTTATCGATTATAATTTATAAGTCGGAAACTAGAAAGAGGATCTTCTGAAAAATTACGAAAGATTCGTGAAATGGCATGGTGTTATCTGAAAAAAAATATTACGGAAGTTTCAGATCGCATAAAATTCGAGGAAAAATTGGAAAGTAATAATAATGGTGCCACTTTGCTCAATAATTGTTCAACATTATGGAAACATTTTCTCAAAAACGTGAATATCTATTTACCATGAGAAATTGTTAACATTCGTCTATATTGGTCAATATTCGAAAATAATATAAAGCAGATATATATATATATATCAGGGGCGGATCCACGGGGGGGGTTTTCGGGTCCGGACCCCCCCCATTGGGAAAATAAGAGATAATTTTTTTTCAATTTGTATCGGCTCGTAATTTCCAAATTTTGTTAGGGAACGAAAAAATGTCACATGAGCAAGACAAAAAAATAAAATAGAATAAATTTTTTTGCTTTAAAATTGAAAAACTTCAATAATTATTATTACATTCCATTGAAAACTAAAGAGCAGGCTACATTTGAACATTAGTGAATTTTCGAGGTTTTTTGGCGCAGTATTCGAAAAATTAGACTTTTTACATTATTTGTGATGAGTATTGTGTATGCCGGTAACGATTTGAATATACTATGTATGAGTAGAATATGCTGTTGATTCGGTTGAATCAACTCGATTCGATTCAAAAAAAGTAAAGTTTCGAACCTACTTTACCCTCTGGCTACACCTTCAAATTTTGCTCATGTCAATCTCTTTCACCTTTTTTTTGGATCTTGACTAGTTGTTGCTATACGGTAGCTCATAATTTTCTGGCAATCAGAACATGGCCATAGAACATATGTAGGCCAGACCAACAGACGTGTGACAAGTAGAGTATACGAACATCAACTTGCTGTCCGAAAATCAGACCCATCTTCAGCTCGGTCCAAACATCATCAAGAGACAGGACACAATATAGACTTTGCGAACACTAAGACCATCGCCACAGCAAAAACACTACAAGCTCGTATAATTCGCGAGGCCATCGAAATCGAGAAGCGACCTTCCTGCTTAAATAAACGTGACGACGGCCAGAGACTTCCAACTGCATGGAAACCCCTAATTTCCAGATGCCCAGTCCCCACCAAGACATCCGACGGTCCTTTAGTAGCACCCGCTGCTATAAATCCTACCCAACATCCCTTGATACCTCAGTTCGATCTAAGGAAAGGCAGATTGAGACCTTAGAAAGAACTCGTGACGAGACCTGGGGAGTAGGCAGATTGAGGCCCCGGCGTCAAGTCACAAACCCTTGCCCCCTGTGATAACACCTGAGGAGTAGGCAGATTGAGACCTCAGCGTGAAGTCACATTCACCTCTTGAAAATGGCTTCAAAATCGGAGCCAAAACGTCGAGAACAAAACTCCAGACGCGGTTCAACCCGAACTCAACAACAACACACAACTGACCGCGGAATATATATATGTATATATATATATATATATATATATATATATATATTGTAATTCATATTATACATTTACATATTGTAGCGTCTTGAAAAAGAAAATAAACATTTTCGTAAGCTCGACAAAAACAAAGAGAACAGCCTAATTGTCATCCCTAGACTGCAACCCAAATAAGTCTCTCTCTCTCTCTCTCTCTATATATATATATATATATATATATATATATGAATTTTGAGTTATAGACCCCCCCTTGACCTGATCCTGGATCCGCCACTGATATATATATATATATATATATATATATATATATATATAATGTGAGAAGGTTAGACGACTGTCTAAGTTAAAGAAGAATCCTTTAAATATTCGGGTGTGCAGTCAACAAGGAATTGGAAAAAGTGAACTCTTTATTCTGTTCAAGCTTTCGAGTCTTTATTGGCTCTTCATCAGGAACTGAATGTGAGGTTAATAATCCTTTTTTAATGAAAAAAGGATTATTAACCTCACATTCAGTTCCTGATGAAGAGCCAATAAAGACTCGAAAGCTTGAACAGAATAAAGAGTTCACTTTTTCCAATTCCTTGTTGACTGCACACCCGAATATTTAAAGGATTCTTTATATATATATATATATATATATATATATATATATATATATATATATATATATATATATATATATATATATATATATATATATATATATATATATATATATCCTTATGCCTATATTGGTGCAATATTGGAAATAATATATCGACAAAAAATCTTTCGAATTAATTCAATTAATGTCACCCTGTTAATTTTTAGTTTTCACATGGAAATTATCGTAATTTATCCCAAGTCAAAGTCATAGCCAAAGAGCCTGCGATAGCCAGACTTTCGTTATTTCATAAAAGCTGAAAGTTTCTCTGTGCATGTTTCCAACACAGATAAGAACAATCAGCGACTAAATGGATTACGGTTACTTGGGCAGGTAACAGTTAGCAAAAGGTGTATAAAATAGTACTTCGAATTCGTGAAAGTCTCCAGACTGGGGTGACTGATCCGGAATGTGTGGAGACCACTTATCTAAGGCATGGACCGCTGGATGAAAGAGAATCACGCGCCAATACATCTATTTCCCGCTGAAAACCGATAAGCGCACTTTTAGAAGCACCCGTGCGCCTCATGGTTAGTACCGCCCCTTTCCCCACCATAGGAAAATCGGGCCTTTATAACCGACCATACCTCGAAATATTGTCAGTCATCACCTAAAGATGATTGCGGATACCAGCAATCGAAATTTCGTGAGTACACTCAACTTGAAACTTGGTTTCAACATTTATTCATACTATTTCATTTATTCAAATTTTTTGACTAATTTTCTCGTCACAATATTATTGCATTTATTTTTTTTTCAATTTTTATGGCTAATATTTCATATTCGATGCCTCAATTTTTTTTGTCACGAAATTATTTTCTCTGGTCAATTAAACTTTCAAATTTACTTTTGACCAAAAAATCCATTTCAACCTTCTGAATGGATTTGATTACCTTATTTGATTTGTATTTCTGTTCTTTCGTTCTCAGCAACAGGTTTCAATAGAGTTAGTAATATAGACAATGGAAGTCCGAACCATAACCACTGAGCAAGGAACATTGTCAACCACATTGAAGCAAACGTTCAAACGTTTAAGGTTTAAAACATCATCATTTCTGCAATCGATGTATTTACGAGATGACTTAGATCTGATTTGTTTGCGCGAAACATGGCTTTCTGAAAAAGTGTTCAGTGCCGAAACAATTCCATCAAACTGCAACTTTTTCAAAAGTGATCGTAAGTTTTTCAGTGTGAATGCGACAAAAGTTGGTGGAGTTCTGCTGGCCATCAAAAAATCCTTCAGTTTCGAAATTGTTGACACCAATCATATGATATCAGTAACGCCTGGAATCGATGTAATTGGGGGTAAACTGACCCTCGCATCTCATTTTATCTACATATTTGTTGTTTACATACCTCTAGAACTAATACAGATTCAAATATTTCTTGACCAGTTACTTTTGAGATCTCTTTACACAGTGAAAATATAATTATGGTTGGTGATTTCAATATTCTTTCCCTCGATACGGATGACAATGACCCGAGATCTAAAGTTTTAAAAATTTTTTTAGAAGTATCTGGTCTCAAACAGTACAATAATGTCAAGAAAAGTTATAGCAGACTCTTAGATTCTGTACTATGTAATTTAAATTGTGAATTCGACAGAGATTCATCACCTCTGATCAGTGAGGATCAATACCATCCTTCGTTGAAATTCAACTCCTCAATCACCTTTCAGAATAATGTAAATGACAGTTGTTAATCCAGCCTGCTGGACAAACAAACGGATTAACAAATGCTTTTTGTGCATTTCTGTCATATTTCAAAATATTTTTTCTCGATAATGCCTCAATTTTGAGCTATTGTGAAATGTGGAAGCGGCAGAGATAAGGTTTCATTCCATCGATTCCCTTCTATTTTCGACAATAGAAAAAATATTAATCCTCTTTCTGGAAAGAGACGTGAATTGTGGGTTCGGGCAACTAGAAGAGCGTATTTTACTACTGATAAGTTGAAATGAGCAACGGAATGTTCAAAATATTTTGTATCTCCTCAGAATTGCAATTATAATCTCATTAAATAAGCGTTGTTATTTATGGAAATACGATTTGTTTGTCCAGCAGGCTGATTGACAGTTGGTATGTGAGGTCACATGCCCGCGGCCTATACGAAGCCTCCTGGGATAATGTATTTGAATAGAGTTTGGTTCATATCCGATATGAGACACACCTGTCTCCTATGCTCCTATTGCTCCTATGGAATAGTTTTAAAATTCCACTGAATCACCATCTGAACCTAAGTAATAGTGACAAAATCAGATTACACTCGCTTATTGCAAGGGTCTTCATTTGTGAGCCGAGTTTTTTCTATTTTTGACTGTAATTCGGTTTTCTTCACAAATACGATTAAAGTAAACTGTGCTATGGTTCCACCTCTTATCTGTAGAGTGCGCGCAAAGCCTATCAATCTGTCAGCTGATCTACGCAGGCAGTGCTCAGTCTGTCTCTGCATTGCGCACAATACATGTGCCATTTCTGCAGGTAGCTCTCGATGGAAATGCTCGCGATGTGTTGAATCCTAGGAAAACTCCCAACGCGAGATTTATGAACCACTCACTATGAAACATTTTGATAAAATAATGGATCAATTTAAAAACATCAATACGGCTATCGCCGCTTGGAATAAACAAATTGATGATCTCCACACTTCAGTATTCCTCACATGAAAGGTCCATTGCCTCCTGCGAAACCAATATTTCACAAGTTCAGAAAGAAAATTAATCCCTCGAAGACGGTATAGGGACAGTATTTAAAGCAATTACAGGTAATTTAGATGCCTCAGATGGTGAATATTGTACAAACTGCATAAACAAATTGGACAATGATGAACATGAAGTTGAAAAGTTGATGAAAAATCAGATATCTGTCACAACTTACGTTATAAAGAATTCTAACACTATTCAAAAACTTCGAATAGATAAAGGAACTCTCAACGAAGATATTCAAATCATTCACAATACACTCCAAGAATACGCTGACGGATTTTCCCAAATACAAATGAAAGTTGAATTCTTGGAAATCGCTGGAGAATTAATCTGAAACTATTTTTTTACACAAGATAACTTGAATGATATCCTTAATTCAATAACATTCGCCAGAATAGGAATTATCCATTCTTTTGTAATCATACCTGAACAACTAGTGAGCACTTTACAACAAATCTCACAGAACTTACAAGGAATTAATTCACCTTCAAAAACTTCAAAAGTGGCACAATACTTGAAAATCATCAAATAAGAAGCCTTTCAAAGTCAATCAAGTTTAGTTTTCATTTTTAAAATACCTTCAATTGACTCCCAAATATATAGGAGGCAAAATCGTTCAGAAATTCTAGAACAATCCTTGATAATTGTCAAAGCCTCGCAGTTCACTCTCAAGGATATAATATCCAAGAACACGATAAAAATATTTGGCTAGTAATTATAGCAGAACCATTGCATATTACTGTCAACTGCATGAATAGAAATACAGTTACAGAAACAATTCATCAAAATTCAATTACAGAACTAAAAGGCGCTTGAGATGCTTTCATTGGTATAACCAAAATACAAGCTATAACAAATGACGTCCAAGAAGACTCATATGTCTCATTCGACTCACATCCAGTGAATGTTCCATATGAATGTTGTGGTGCCATTTCATCACAAGTTAAAACACCAAAACTGAAGCCTTTGAAGTTGAGCAATTTGAATCTAGACGTTATAGAAATTACAAAACATAAACTTATTCAAGGTTCAAAATTACTTGTAAACAAACACATCTCATGGTTTACATATTTTTCCATAACAATCATTATTATTATAATCATCCTGCTATGTTACTACCGCTGTCAGAGAAGAAAACAAACGCTGGCTATTGAATCTAGTGATTTTCCATCTTTTCCGCCACCTGAAAACAGAGCTAAATCCTTCAGGAGGATATTACGCATATTACCCAGCAACAGACCAAATATTAGAGATCTTGTTGAAGAACAAAATACTCCATAACGATATTTCTCGACCTAGTTGTGACTATATACCTAATTGTAACATAGTTGTGAGAAATCAACTGTATTACTTGCATCTCATTGCATTTTAGTGAGAAATTGTAATCACTAGATCACGAGGATGCATTGATGATCAATAATACTTTGAAAATTTCGCATACAATAATCTTCTGAAAAGTCAATGCAACTTCGCCTTAACTTTTCTCTAGGGAAGGGAGTTGTTATATATCCCTAGACAATGGCTCTATTGTACCACAATTGTGTATTATACTAACAAGGTCACCTTGAAGCTAGTGCGACTTATTTCAAACCTCTTATTTCCTTTATTCAAGGTTTGCTCTATCAGCAGAAACGAACCTATATATTGATCCGAAACTTGATCAATGTCATTCTAGTCTGGTTTCACTCAAGTAAAGTACTACATTCAAGTCCGTAATATAAAGATATTTCACGGTATTCAAAAGTGAACCGTTTTGTAAGAATACAAGTATAAATAAAAAGCCAAAATGCAAAAAGTAAACCACTAGTTTCCTGGCGACCCCAGTATAGATTTGAGAAGAAAAGAAGCAACAAATAGAAATGAAGAGACTTCCCTCGTAACTTTTGTGTTTGTTGTTAAAACACAATCGCAAAGGCTACGTTACGACATGTATCTATATTTCCATCCCAAAAATATTATAATATGCCCAACATCACTCTGACTTAAATAGCAGAAACAGAAATCTTTTCATCATCAAGAAAAATGAGGAATAAGTTAATCATTGGGCCCGACCATATACCTAGTTTTTCAGCGAAAGATTGCATTGTTCCTTCATCACAGCCCCTACTATACATATTCAACCTCACAAATAGAACCAATACGTTTCTCGATGTATGGAAACTTGCCAGAGTCTCGCCTCTACGCAAAAAAGGTGATACATCTGAAATAGGAACTAGCGACCAATTTCTGTGTTATGAAACTTTGCAAAGTTGTTAGAATCAATCTGTCACTTGTTCATCTATTATGCAAAAAAAAATAATTATATCCGAGGACCACCATGGCTTCATTGACAAAAAATGTTGTGTCACGAACTTATCATATATATCAAAATAGAAACGTTTTCAAGACAAACCAAAATCAAAGTTTTCCTAAACCAACACCAATGAGTGTATCAACAAGAAATACCAATAATCATGTCAAACCTCAAAGAACATTCGTTTCAGAACTTTTCAACACTGCAATTGATCAAGATATGATAAGTGATCAATTTCCCAATCAGTCGGAAATAGATCAATACTGTTATGAAAATAACCAATATTTTGAGGAAATTCAAGATTCACAAGGTGTTGATCAGAATATTGAAAACTATGATGAAAATTTTATAGAAATCCCCCAGGACCACCGAAAGACGTAGAACCACAAATAATTCCATATAATAATACTTAATCAAACGAACTATCCTACATTGTATTTCCCGAAATCAATGCCAAAATTTCAATCGATTCCGGATCAACAAAATCATTTATTGATCCAGAAATAGTTTTCGAATATTTTCCAAACCTGATTGGAAACGAACCTTTCATAGTATCGACAGTATTCCAAAAATCCACGCATAAATTTAGTGCTTGCCCAAAACAGATAACTTAAAACTTTTTTCCATAATGTGTTTAATGATCTCATTGGACTTGATAGCCTAAACTTTCTACAAGCTACCATCAATTTCATTGAAGGATATTTAGTGACTCCTCCTACTAGAATTCGACTTCCATCTGAACTAACAAAAGAAGAACTGAAACTCATTTCAGTAAACCCTTGAACACAACAGATCAAAATAAAAAGTTCAATAGCAGATGGTGAAATCATAATTCCCTATTAAAAAATACATAATTGTGAAATACCAGAAAGAAAGTCTCACTTTTGCTGAAAATGGTGAGGCTTTCACCACAATTCTGAATAATACTACCGAACGAGTAACTTTAGATTTTTCCAAACCAATACTAGCCGAGAAATTTAATAGACAAGAAATACAAAATATCGATTTGAATTCTATTGATGATAGTCCAGAACAAGACACTGACCCCCAAAAAATTCGAATTGATCAATTAAACGGAGGAAAAAATGCAATCTTGAATCTTTGTAGGGAATATTCAGATATATTTTACCACGAAAATATGCCATTAAATTCCACCAATCGAATAAAACACCAAATTAAAAAAAACGATGATACCCCAGATTATTCCAGACCGTATCGCTACTCTTTTATATATAAAGAAGAGTTAGAAAAACAAATACAAAAAATGTAAGATTCAAAAATAATCCAGCCTACTCGCCCTGGTCCTCACCCATTTGGATAGTACCTAAGAAGCTTGATGCTTCTGGTAAACAAAAATAGCGAGTGGTCATCGACTACAGGCCGCTGAATAATAGAACTATATTACCTAACATAACTGATTTGTTAGACAAACTTGGTAGGTGTCAATACTTCTCTACGCTTGACTCAGCAAGCGGTTTCCATCAAATTGAAATGGCGAAGGAAGATATAGAAAAGACAGCATTTAATACCGAAAATGAGGTTTCTTCGTATGCCATTCGGCCCAAAAATGCTCCTGCTACCTTCCAAAGAGAGATGGATAACATCCTCAGACGAATCCAAAACGAACAATGTCTTGTCTACCTAGACGAAATTATTATATTCTCCACATCGCTCCAAGAATACACTGACCATCTGAAAATGTATTCTCATGAACTCAAATTTCAAAATCCAGTTGGACAAATCGGAGTTCTTGAGAAGAGAGGTCGGTGGAAACTGTATGGAATTCAGTGGAGCTGTTTTTGAGTCTTTCACTAACAAAGGACAGACACGACAGATGACTTTGACTTATATAAAAAATACCACAGTAGGAAATGTAGGCAAGCGAATCAATAGGTTGGTACTAATAGTTAGGATATCACCCTGATCATATCGTAAGAAAGCATATTTATGAAATTAAGAATAATTCAATAAATTTTGATACCCGAAAGTAAAATAATTGCCCTCCAGCCATGATATTTATATATGCTAACGTGTACCTGGCGTTTATCGAGCTGACTCACTAATAAACACTCGCCTGTTGCTTCACATATTGAATGTAACCAACAAAATAAACGGAGGCGTCCTTTGTTCAGTGTGTCTGTGATTGTTTCATTCGATTTCAAAAAGACCCGCCCATCGAATTCTGAAATATTTGTAGGTTAATGCAACTCTATAATATTTCACAGCTAAGGAACGCCCTTAATCCAACAGTATTTATAATATTGAATTCGGGAGGATTCCAGTGCTTTCTTCAATATCGTCTTATAATGGGGTGATAAATGTTCATTTATGTAAATAGGGGTTGCCTGATTAGTTAATCGCATCTTTCTCCTTGTCTCTTTTCTAGCAGATTCCATAAATTTGTTCTTTGTCAGATGAGAAACAAACTTCACAACGACGTTTTTTGTAGAGACATTATCAGTATTATTTGAATATTTCATTACTCTGTGAGCGTGTTCTATATAATAATAATAATAATAATAATAATAATAATAATAATATTCTCCACATCGCTCCAAGAATACACTGACCACCTGAAAATGTATTCTCATGAACTCAAATTTCAAAATCCAGTTGGACAAATCGGAGTTCTTGAGAAGAGAGGTCGGTGGAAACTGTATGGAATTCAGTGGAGCTGTTTTTGAGTCTTTCACTAACAAAAGACAGACACGACAGATGACTTTGACTTATATAAAAAATACCACAGTAGGAAATGTAGGCAAGCGAATCAATAGGTTGGTACTAATAGTTAGGATATCAACCTGATCATATCGTAAGAAAGCATATTTATGAAATTAAGAATAATTCAATAAATTTTGATACCCGAAAGTAAAATAATTGCCCTCCAGCCATGATATTTATATATGCTAACGAGTACCTGGCGTTTATCGAGCTGACTCACTAATAAACACTCGCCTGTTGCTTCACATATTGAATGTAACCAACAAAATAAACGGAGGCGTCCTTTGTTCAGTGTGTCTGTGATTGTTTCATTCGATTTCAAAAAGACCCGCCCATCGAATTCTGAAATATTTGTAGGTTAATGCAACTCTATAATATTTCACAGCTAAGGAACGCCCTTAATCCAACAGTATTTATAATATTGAATTCGGGAGGATTCCGGTGCTTTCTTCAATATCGTCTTATAATGGGGTGATAAATGTTCATTTATGTAAATAGGGGTTGCCTGATTAGTTAATCGCATCTTTCTCCTTGTCTCTTTTCTAGCAGATTCCATAAATTTGTTCTTTGTCAGATGAGAAACAAACTTCACAACGACGTTTTTTGTAGAGACATTATCAGTATTATTTGAATATTTCATTACTCTGTGAGCGTGTTCTATATCTAGGTCTTCAATTTCAACATTAATTGAGTTCCCTATTAACTTTGAGATATCAATTATATTTTCGCCTTTTTTCTCAATGACACCACAGATTTCTATGTCATTTCTACGGCTCAATTGCTGCATATACTCCATCTCGTCTTTCAAGAGATTGTGCTCATTTCTGTGTCGAAACCTCCAACTTCCGATTATCAAACTACTTCATGGATTTCCTAACCTAAATCATATGAGAGTTGAATTCGTCTATTTTCTCTCCGTAAAACTGAAGAGATCTGGAAACTTCATTTTGTTGTTTTTTCATCTCTGTCATATCAACATACATAACATTCAACTTGTCCATCAGCTTCTCAAGAGTTGATTTTTGCTGATCAACTTGCTCCAAGCATTGTTTACTAGTCCATGACACTCCATCAGCTGTGAGTTCATTGAACATAGATGACAGTTTCACGCATTTCAAATAAATATTTCTGGCAACGGCCTAGACACCTGTTACACGGACTTGTGCGGGTCACTTGCAAAATACAAAACTACAGCACTTGGACATGGACCCTCTTTTCATCACTTGCTTGAAAAATTCGTTCCTTCGTATCCGTTTGGATGGATGTTGCTTCCCAAATCGGGCGCAGTTAGCCAGTCGCCTCTTGCTCGTAGCAATGGCTATGTCCGATAAATTGTTCGAATTATTTGAATAAAAAGTTCACTGATAAGTTTTTTGGTCGACAGAAAGTCCTTTTCACCACCAAGGTGGATTTTTTACGAAATGTCTTCCCTACGTGGTCGTCAGGATCACCCCGGCCTCTATACCGGCATGAATAGGGAAGGGGTTATTTTTTTCCACATAAAAAACTGTCAGTCACAAATCAAAAAACAGGTTAACTAAAGAAACCACCATCTGGTCGACTCCTACATGGAAGTCCTTTGTACCACAACGTGGATTCGTTTTTCTTTAAATGCTCGTACTAACTCGGCAGACATGCACAACACATAACTGAGCACTGAGCCCCGCAATCGCACATGATATCCACGTACCATCTTTGTGAACGGTCGTTATTAACACATCCGTCCACCATCACGGCGATCACGAGACTGCTTGAAAAATTGATTGAATATTACCGAACTCAATTATTGCATATGTCGGGAGTTATTCACTTTCGACAGAGTATTAGTTCACGAGGATGTAAATCACAACCTAACGATTTTGTTGATATGTAAAACACAACTGAAAAGTTCTCAGTTCCACCCACAAAACTTTAATATAAAACGAAGCAAAGTCACATCGACTATACAGTTTAACGGTTCACAGCATTATTCTTATGTTGAACAATTCTTTTGTAATAATTAACTTGCGATACTGGAATCGTCACATTACGGAACTTGTATGTGTACATAGGCGTTGGAGCAGCAGCGTCATCCTTTCTCACTCTCTTCACCGATGGACCTTCTCCACAAATCTAAAATTGATGTCGACGAATATTATCACTACGGGTGAACGATATACCACAGCCACAGGAATACATTTTTATTTTGATGTCGATACTATCGACGGTTTTCAGATCCTTATATACACCCCTCGGGCTCATCAGGTGTGCGCATTAACATGTGCCGCTATAAACATTCTGTGGTTATTGGGGCTTCGTGCAGATGTGCACTCTCTCTACTACCAGAGGCACTGTGTGACACCCTACCACATCAATGAAATATGTGATTTCAGAGCAGACGAGCACACATTGGTCGGTTAAACCATTTGGGGTGAACGTGTCCCTCTTCTATAGACAGATAGTGGTAGCGTTGTTGCTGGTGTTGTGACCTCCCCTTACCCCTTCACTCCCCACTGCCTACCCCTACCCTCACCACCCAACACCACATTTCTGCTGGTAATAGCGTCGAGAATTTCTCAGCAGTTGGTGCTGGATCTTCGTGGCATGCAGACATGTAAAAATTTGACAATTTGTATGGAGTACACATGCTGCCTGCCACTACCGTGTATGCATTCTTTCTCCTACATCTCAAACCTTCATGAAATAACAAAAGTTTCACATTCCAATGACGTCACACATACCCAAATGTCTCAGGCAACAAAAGAAATGGCTTATGAGAAAAAGGAAATGACTTCACACATAACACGTGTCCCAAAGACAAAGGACATTTCTAATCATGCCTGATTAAAATCATCAATGAATCAAAGTGGTGGAGGAAGGCTACAAATCGGCTGTAATACCCTACTGCAGTATAAAAGACTTTTACCAAATTTTTACGATAAGATTGATCTATTTATTCATTTGATAAAAAAACCTTCCAAACAGAACATGTTCTGGAAGGAGGAAGATAATATATTGAAAATAAATAAGTTCAAATATTTCAAAATGAAGAGAAAGTGACTATTTCAATAACTTTATATAGTATAAGTTTTTTCAAGAAAAAAATTATAGATTTTGATTTTTAATATCGTCTGAAAGATGATTGCAAGTTTCTATGCTAACTCACTATTCTAACTAGATCTAGAGATATTTTAATTCAGTCGATTATTATAGATCTCCGCAAAGAAACTGTGAGACGTCCTCTATCTTTGAGAACAAAACTAGAAACAACAATAGAAGAGTCAAACACTCCTGAAGTGGAGGGTATTCCAGAGCATGAAGAACAGAAATACCAAGCAGCTATACTACTCCAGAAGGTCATTAAGGGTCGTGCAGCACAAATGATGGTAGAATGAAGACATTGAGAACCGTTTCGAAAACTGAAAGTTTTGTTATCCATTTTTCTAGATATATGAAGGGAGAGACACTTGTAAAGAGCTCATACTGGAACTGAAGCATTCTGTAGGACTTCTAAGAGATCAGAAAGAGGAAAAAACAAAACAAAAGTTCAAAGTGAAGGCTCAGCAAAGAGAAGAATGCATACAACTGAACATGGTAAAGTGATTATTGAAGCCTCTGAAGATAGAACTCAATTGCTTTCATTGAAGAATCCTGGAAATTCTACCAAGCGCAGATATGATATTATAATTCCCGTCAGATTTTGCACATGAATCAGACTAACATTTCAATTTTCAGGTTCAAATGCTGCAAGGGTCCCTAGGTAAACTTCAAGGTGCAGTAGTGGGAACCCTACTCGATTTTCTAAATAAGGAATTGAGAAGGCTCCTGGAAGAGAGAAAAGTGCATGCCATGTGCTTACTAAATGAAAGAGAGAGGTATATACGCGAAGCAGCCGAAGGTGGTAGAAGGCAAAAAGAATTGAGAAGGAGAAGAGAACATGATGAGATGTTTAAGCAAATTGTCAAAGTGACCCAGGAAAGTGTTGATGTGTATCTCCAGGATATCATCACTGAAGGAATGGAGTTTGCATCAAGTGAAGAAGCAACAGAATATGTTATCAAATTGGCTGAAAAAATTGAAAACGAAACAGATGAAGCATACAAAAAGTAAGTTCATGGTTGTACAATGATTGCATTTTGTCGCGAGATACCAGGTACATAACGATACGTACCGAAGCGATATATAAGTCTTTCTTTAATCTCATTCTATTTCCTTTCATACCATACGGTCGCAAAGATCGAAAATGGTACCTGACAGTTATTGATTAGACTTTGGTTGATTTCTTTAATCAGACGAAGGCCAACCAGAAAATCAAGAAAGAAATTGGGTCAGGAGACTTAGGCTGGATTCAGACAGATCCGAAATCTGATCATACGACGATCCGATAGCTTCCTGATTGGTCTGAATTTAAATTCAGACCAATCAATCTGGAAGTAAATCGTTTTCAGCGTTAGAATGAAATATTTCAATTTTGATTTTTACAAAAGTATCCTTGAAATATTTCAGAATATATCCAACAAGGCATTCCAGATACTGCCAAAATGTCAAATGAATCAATATCATCTTCCCCCCAGAAACTTTCGTTTGTTTTTTTCGAAAGAGGGTAATTTCCATGGTGAAACTGGTGTTTGCCCCCCAGACATCACCTGATCTCGAATGCCTAATTATAGTTGTGTGGGTGTGGCCGGTGTGGTTGATCCAATAAATTTCAGGTATCAGATCCACATGATCCGAGTCCGGACCTATACCTGTTCCAAAGATCAGTTCCGGGATCAAGTCCGACTCTGAGTATACAAGAATACTAAGTCCACTGTCATCTTTCTCAAATTCTTTCTATTATATTGAACAGTTCTTTAAATAATACATTACTGCGCTGACTACAGACAATTAAAACATTTGATAATTTGACCAAAATCAAACATATAACTGCTAATTATTTTTTGTAGTACTAGTGCACATTCCATGTATTTCTGTATTTCATCAACACCAACACTCCACAGATTGAATTATCAAAATACATGGTTTCTGCCAATAGAATGCGTACCGTATCTCCGTATCATGTCCACTCCGACCGGACGTGTACGATACGAGTGTATCATACATCTTTAATCCACACACAAAATCTGATTCCGCTGATACTGATACGGTGGAACAGTTTACCCGTCCCGTCGGACTCGATTCTCAAGGATCGGTCGATGTACTAGTACGCATCTGTACTACGCATCTTATGAACGGGAACGTTATCAAGTGTGTACGCGTTGGACTCGTACTCGCTTTGTTTCGGGATCGGATCAATTCACCAATCCAAGCAAGTACCTGTTCCAAAGTGTTCCGCTATCAGGCAGCCATCCCTATAGTGGTTGTGGTTATGTTAAATTTTTTCGAGGATTCATCGTTGAATGAATTAATTAGCCCACCTAATGAATAATGACACCACACGCCATAGTTTACATTTTATTCTGAAGATTATTTGTAATTCACAATCATGAATATACCATTAGAGGTTTTGATGATAACTGGTTGTCACATTACATAATTAAATTGTATTTTTCCAAATATTTAGATTGCACAGCTTTCCAGAAATTATTGAAATATGTCCACTCCTTTGCATTCAACTTATTTCAACTAATTTTTCAGATTTCATTGTTTTTATTAAACTTGGTGAGTTCATGATCCAATGATCAACAACAAAAATTCAAGAATACTTTTGAGCTTATATGTTATATGTTGAAATACCTACCAGCCAGTTGATACACCACAGTATCTGATTTTACACATTGTTGACGTACACTCGGTGACAAAAATATCCATACCAATGGCGCGAAAACGCATCATTATGAAAATTGTACTTACCGTTACATACCTGGTATCTCGCGAAAAAATGCCTTCAGGTAAATATTGAATATTTATACTCATTTTTACAACATTCTGTTTCAGAGCTCACACAACTACGTCAGATGAACAAGATGAATTGATAGCTGATCTAGTTCTTCATTTTGTTTTACCTGATGTAGAGAAAAAAATTATTCGTCATAAAATTTCAACACAACAGAAACAAAATTTAAAAACAATTCATGAGAGCATTTATTCTAAATTTGAAAGTTTGCCAAAAATTGGTAAGACTAAAAGTTACCTGTAATCCATTATTCTAACAATGATTTCTGAAATTCCTCAGAGCCAGAGCCCACAGCCAGTTTAATAGTCAGTGAAGTTTTAGAAGATGTAGAATCACGAATGTATAATATTATTTGTGATCAGTTGAATCCGCATGAGCTGTTGGGCACGAAGGAATATAAAGATCCATTCGAGGAATATTTAGTTAAACTTATGGAAGACGAAAAAATCAATTATGGGGAGGAATTAGTTGAAGAAGTGAATAATTCCATTGATTCAAATGAATTTCAATTTCGTAATGATATATTGGAAACCATTACTGAAGTTGACTCAGAAAGTAGTTCAAATAAAGATAAATAAATCAAGTACAAGTTTTTTTTATGAAATAAAGGTATACAAAATCACATGTATTCATTTATGTTTTTTTAGCTTCAATATATTACAAAAAAAGACTTTCACATCATGTTTCCCAACCTTTTGAAGTCAATTTTTTCCAGCTGTACAAGGGGCCTCAGCTGTTCAGCAAACATTCTCATGTCTTCTCCAATTGCATCTTGACCAGAAGGTGCTAGCACTGATAATTCCACTAAATAACTCTGAGAGATTGGCTCCACTCCTTCAACAGGTTTATTACCCCCCATTTTGAAAATTTTCGAAACAGTTATTTTCATTCTACCCTTTCTAAACATATATCCTCTTGCAATATACTCAAAATCAAGCCTACACCCAAGTTCTGTTAAAAAGTCAATGATAGTAGAACTGCAAGCCATATCGATACTGGAACGAACAACTGTAGGTCTGTTTTTGTCACCTAGTTCTTGCTGACCAATATATCGAAGTTGAAATGGTGTATCAGTTACATCCAGAGATCTCCTCACCCGCAAAGCAAATACGGACATTGGAGTGGTTGTTCCAGTATTTGCAATTCTCAAGGAAAAGCAAAGTTCATGGTCGTGAAACGTTTCTGGGCCACTATCAACGTTATCACATAGGCCCCTCAAACGATGTAACAACACTTCAACATATTGGTCTAAAACTGAACCTTGTAGTAAGTACTCTTGATTTGGAATTATATTGCACTTCAAAGCAGCGCTCAAAGAGTCCATTGCATTCCCAGGAGATGACATTTTCAAAAGATCAGTCTCATTTACAAGTTTAAGTTTACTGTTTACTTCTTCGTAAATTTATAGGTTATTGTTGTTGTTACGGTTGGTTGGTTGCAATGATTATATGGGTGCGTCCTTGGACATATACCCAACGTCAAGTAATAATTATATCTGATAGGAACGAGTGCGCTGACCAAGCGCGTCTGGGACATACCATGCTTGCTTCCTTTATTTCTTTTCCAGTAAGGTTGAATTCAGACAGATCCGAAATCCCATCGTACGATGATCCGACAGCTTTCTGATTGGTCTAAATTTGAATTTTCACTCGGCGGGAAGAATTCATCCGAAAGTTTTAACTTTTTCCGATGTCGGATGAAGAAAATGCATTCTGTCAAATGCAATGCAGAATACTAACGATGTTCTGATTGGTGCATTATTTTAAGCGGGAATCATCTGATTGTAATGTTGTTTTGCTATCCGATGTCGGGTAGAGATGAAATAAATTCAACTTCATCCGATAAATTCACCCACGGAACTCAAAGGACACATACATTCTGACAGGAACCTGACGTTGTGGTGGTTTGTAGTGAACGTTGGTCGGGGAGTACCACCGATCTTTAAATATAATTTATATAATTATTATAATAATTTATATTTAAGGGTCGGTGGTTGGTTGGTTACTGAGGATGTGTTTCGTATATCGTTTTGGTTAACCAGGGCGTGGTTTCTCTCACTCTGTCATATTGGCAGAGCCCATCCAATAGAGAGAGAGGGAACCATTCCGGTTAACCGAAACGATATACGGAACATGTACTGACTTAATGGGTGCGTTCTTGGACATATACCCAACGTCAAGTGAAAAATTCAAGTCATAGGAGCGAGTGCGCTAACCAAGCGATTCTGGGATGTCCCATACTCGCTCCCGTTGTTGCTTTGCAAGTAAAACAATGTTATGGGAATCGATGACTTCGCCAAATCTGTTGGCATCCGGCCTGGTTACCGGCGTAGGGAGCCACCGATCCTCTTCTTCAGTTTCTTCTAATATAACTAAATGCTATTATTTTCTTCTTCTTCTTTGTCTAACTTACTTTGTTCCCTTCTTTCTAATCTTCTTATTATCGAGATAACCTTACTGTATACCACGTGGGGGAACTTTGTAATATACTCTTTGCTATGCACGTTCTCGCAACGGCAGGTACACGAACAAACACAAAAACACTAGACGTTTTGACCATAACTAAACAGCCATACCGGCCTTCTGTATGGAATCGCCCTCTTGGCCGGGCTCTCTTTTCGGATCTTTTCTTCGATAGGTGACGTAGACATATGCTACTTTTGAATGCGACACAACACAATCTTCGCATTTCATGTCCGTACACAGCCGCCTTGCACCGACTCCCCTTGTTCTCTTGTCCTCGCCCCTGGGCACCCTCTCCCCCGTTTTGCGGGTAATTATCCATTTCGCGGATTTCAAGAAAGATTGCTGGTAAGTTTCTAACACTCCTCGATTCCGCGGATAGTTTGACGATTTGAAAAATATGAACTATAGTTCACAAATAAGCCGCTTCACAAAATTTTACAGTGAATATTTCATTCAACCTACCATAACAAAAGGTTGATATTCAAGAGTTATTGATGAAAAGTTACGCTTTCTATTTATACTTTATGTAGAGACCGATTACCCTAACAACAAACTGATATTTTTGCACTTGAAGCATGTTTTGCTAACAGAGTTAGTATTTTCAAAAGAAGGAAACTGATACTGGATCTAAAGACTAGGGTCAACTATTTATATACGTTATAATCTGATTTTAGTTCAACATGGACTTCGTCTGATAACTATGAATTATTCTGATTTCTCAATAAGTTTCCTGAAGATGCTTACCTTGGTAGCGAAACGTTTGTCAAGTGTAAAAATATCAGTTTGGTGTTAGGGTAATTGATCTCTACAAAAAGTTTTTTCAAAAGAACTTTCACACCAAAGGTCCTATCTCATATTGTTTAGCCACTTTCTATATATTTGATTTGGTATTGCTTCTTCCAAAGCACATTGTAAATTTATTAATTACATGTTCACGTCGAATACAGAAACCAACAACTGGAAGTACTCCACAACTATTTTTCTCACCAATCTACAGATTGCTTCCATGTACAAGCATACAGAAGCATATTCGTATGGACAAGGTGAAAGAATGTCTCGCCGCAGTATAAGAATCTAAATCTAATCTAAATTTCCACAGTATACATAGGTAGGCTCTTCAAAATGAAGTATATTATACATTGATATCCAACACAAACTTTTGAAAATATCTTCTGATGATGAGCCCAGTGCCCAGTCAATAAACTCACTGGAGTTTAGTGGATTGGTGGTGTGGAGACTTTGGAAACAATCGGATGGACTTGCATGTATCCTCCAGAGTATGTATTCCTTTTGAAATCGAATTCCAACGGCTTTTTCCTTCACAGCCAACAGTATGAATATACTGATTATTGTCTGAAATGCAATTTTCCTGATAGGTACATGGATCAACAAACTATTTTCAGAAAATTCATCAATATTCCGAATAAAATTGAAATATATTTTTCTCTTTCCTCATCATTCAATGAACGATACTTCCATTATCTTCATCCATTTAACCTCAACTTTCATAGCAACGAAATCAAAAAAAGGAGACAAACAACGAGTGACCTTGAATAGACAACTGTAGTACCAAAATCGCCACCTTGGCGCTGGCAACTTAATTTGAAATCCCAATATAGTAGTCGCGGGATGTTCTTGGTTCTCTACTTATTGGATTTAATCACCCTTTCCTTCTAATGCAACACACATCACAACATTTATCTGTATTCAAAATAAATAATAAATCATTGTGAGCGCCTTGTCCATACCTCGTTCAATTATCTTAGTCAAATTATGAGCATGCATCGCCCTCCAATGAAAACATCTTCACTGTGCCCTTGGTACCTTATCTGATAGCACCATAGACATTATAACTAATGGACTTGCCTCTATGGAAAGCACATGAAAAATTGTAAATTTATCACTGCCATTGCAAATTTTCACTCTTCCGCCAAGCCATTATTCGTTGTCTACTACTCGTACTAGTTGAGGACAAATGATTTAACCAATGAATGGCTTCATTATGATATTTTGCACCTCTTCTCTTTTGACTACATACAGATCTTAAGACTCGGTTTATCTGAAATATAGAAAATAATCTTCACTCATCCAATATTATTAAAATTCGGCAATATTTCGGTCGCTATGAGCACCTTTTTTTGATGATGATAACAATCGAATAGAAGGCCAGTAAACCATTGGATTGTTTCTTTTATGTGCGATTAGGAGAGTGATATCAGAATCATGAGTTATTCTCCTTTATTATTTTCAATATATTCGTCATCTTTACTGATCATACAAATATTTTCTATGTGAACAATGAAATAGAAATTATTGACGCAAAATCTTTATCAAAATAAAGTATAATGTATGTGACGTAATACGCCACACTCCACCGCCCAGGGGTGCTATTCTTGACCATTCGCAAACGGGTCATTTGCATTTATGATCACATTCTAATACTTAAAATGTGTAGTGAAAGTCATGACTGGACATTAGAATGTACGAATACCAACGTGAACTTCTTTTGCGAAGGGTCAAGAATAGACTCCCTCAGCAGGCGTTCCCTCTGGATTTCGTTCGAAAAAATCCTCCTAGTGCACTCTATCACCCAGAAGCCGCCCGAAAACACATCGGATGCACTCGATAGCTTTGGAGTGAGATGTCCGAGAACTCCTTCGAATGTGTCCGATCTGGTGAAATCTCACAATCTCACCCAGCTACACAAGGTAGGTGATATTGCACTCGAGTCGAATAGTAGCGGTAATAATCAAATCGATAATAGTGACAAACAGACTTAATTAAAAAAATAAATCATGGAAATTGGTACAGACACGCATAAGTAATGTATGAGTGAAGATATGCAGTTGGTACGAAATTTAGAAAATTTCTATTGCCAACGACGATTGATTTTCTAAAATCGCCATTGCGATCGACCGATGTACGTCAACTTAAGATGTTGGGCTTCTCACATTTCAAAATAAATATAATCAGACCAAGAATTCCCTCCCCGAGCCGTCCGAAATCGAGCAGCCTCTCTTCACCCCAATCTATCACTCAGCCCCCACCACCGAGTGCACCCGGCGGCGAGTGTTTTCGAACGCAATCCTGGGAATCTAAACCTCTAAACGCACCCCTGAATGGCCCTGAAGCTGAAGATAAGTGATTCTAGTTTCAAGTGCAAACACTGCAAACAATTGCTGCTTTCTTTTTGAGTGTTTCAAGCCCCGGGGCTCTTAATTCTAGCTTTACTATTGGTGGAATTTGACACATGTCATTTTTCAACCAATGGTAAAGCTAAAATTAGCTGCCCCGGGGCTTGAAACTCCCAAAAAGAAAGCTGCACATATGTGCAAACCAACGTTGGTATTTGGGACGCAAGGACCAACCAAAATAGAGAGAGAGAGAGAAACGTTGGTATTTATTTATGAACGTTGGTGCAGGTGAAGATCCAGAAGTCTGGTGACTAACTATTAGATTTTGTTTAGATTTTTGTGGCGAAAAAAACAATCCACTTTTTGAATTTTTCCCTTTTTTTTTTTTTTAGGGGTTTTTTTTTCCTTTTTTTTTTTTTTTATAAAATGTCAAGTTTATTTTTTTTTTTTATATTCTCTTTTAAATTTTTTATTTTTAGTTTTTTTTTTTTTTTTTTTTTTTTTTTTTTTTTTTTTTTAATTTAAAAACTTTTTTTTTTTTCTTCTCTTTCCCCCCCCTCTCCTTTTTCTTTCGCTCTCTCCTCTCTCTCCCAAAAAAAAAAGTGGAAAAACCCCCCTCCCCTTTTCTTTTCTTTCTGTTCTGTTTCTTTAGAGACAAACGAGACTGGCGTGTTTTCGTCTGCTCTATATATACTGCATCAACCGCCCCATCCCTATCTACACAAAAAAAACAAAACCCCCATCTCTCTTCCCTCCCCTCCACCCAAGAAAAACAGAACCCCCGCCCCCCCCCCCAAGCACAAAATATAAATATAAATACCCCCATTTTGTGATAGGTAGTTTTTTTTGGTTAATGTAAATTTAAGCTGTTGATTATGATTACCTTGAACATGTCTTCTTCATAGAGAACAAAACGGTAATATGAATAAAAAAATCAGCTTCGGTAAAATTAGTTCAAACTTCGTACAAAACAGTAAAAAATTGGAAGCAACTGGTACCATTGGAACTTTTGGACCTCCAAAGGCAATTCAAGCTTTAGAAGATGATGATGAAGGAAAACAACTTAAAGAAGTTATGGGAATATCAACCTTCGGAAAGAAAGCAAAGACTTTCGATATCAAAGAAATGATTGCTCAGGTCAAAGCAACTGCCAGAGAAATCACCAAAATACCTGATGAAGTGTTGGAAGGTAGTGAAAGTGACGAAGACGACTTTATTGGCCCACCTATTCCCGATATTGCTTCTAGTAGAGAACTTCCAAACAATAAGAAGAAAACTGACAGTGAAGATGACAGTGATGAGATTGATGAAGACAACAAACATGATGATTTATTTATACCATGCTCCAGTGAAGCTCAAATGACTCACGGAACCAAAGCTATAACAGCAATTAGTGTAGATCCAAGTGGGGCTCGTCTTGCATCAGGTATTATTTACTTAAACTTATTTTATTAACAACCCCATTCTGAAAAATAGTGGCATCTGAAATTAATAGTAAAAATCTGTTATCCATTCATGAGCCATTTGAAAAACTGTTTGGTCCTTCTTATGTATTTTTAGCTGCTACATATGAATCCCAAGTTAACATGCAGCCCTCTCCCTTCTTTCGGAATTTACCTCCTTCAAAGTTCTTGTAATAATGATAATATACTTCAATCAACAATGAGTTATTGAAACCATTACAATGATATCCACAACAAATTGACAAAAGTAAATGGATCACAGTGACATACAAAACAAGAAATATAGAATAAACTATGAATAAAACAGGAATCAAGACGAACCCAAAAATATATAAATGTAAACAACTAGACACAAATTGGTCCCAACATCATCTGAAGAGAAGAATTCGTCAAGTGTGTAGACGTTCTTTTGGTTCGAGAAGCCTTTGAGCCTATTTTTGAAAATGAAAATATTTGGTGCACTTCGCACATCTTCAGGTAAATTATTAGAGATTCTGCATCCATTGTAATACAAGTTCCTTTAGTAAAACTTGGTCGAGTCCTTAGCCGGAAGTAAATTATTCTTAAATCTGGTAGAGTATTTATGCTTCGATCTATTGCAGCTAAAGAATGACAGATTACGCATATAGCATGATATTTCATATATGTAAGTATAAATTACAGTTAGAATTTTATTATTTTTATACGACTCCCTGCATGAATGTCCCCGAGGAAGATTGCAGAGGATTCTCAGCGCGGATTTTTGTAAGATTAATAAACAATCTGTGCCAGCTCCCCAATTCATTATGCCAAATCGAATTTGAGAGTGAAAGTATCACTACTTTTGGAAGGCGTCGTTTTGGAATTTCCCTGACTGCGGCTCGAGTGGCTAGCTCTTCAGAGGTTCATTCATCTTGGAATTCACTCCGATGACTGGAGATTGTTTCTTCGCAAGTTGTATTTATGCCGATTCAGGTAGTTTGCGGTGCAATTATTCCATTCGGATTCGGGGAATTGTCATTAATATTGATTACCTTGTTTACTTCTGGTTCGGAGAATAATCATCATTAATATCTGAAGAACACCTGAGTTATTATCGATTTTCTTAAAAGGGATTCCATATTCGGTTGAGGTTGACAGCTCTTCTTCTGTTAAAACGTGTGTTGTGGATTTCATGCCTCCCGTACCAGTCGGCTAGGATCCCGTGGGTGCAATCAGTTTTGCATTTCAAACAGAATCCTGGGTTTCCCCACTAAGTGCGTGTTCCGCCACAGCCAACTTGTCAATTGCCCTAGTCTGCAGTTTCTCTCATGTTCCTTTAGCCAGTTCCCATGGATCTTTTGGTGGTACCAATACCTTCCCACAGGTGCACGGTACGAAAACCCGCTCAGACAGTGGATCTCTTTTGTAGCCATCTGAGGCTCGTTGAATCTTCTGTGGAAAAAGTTTTATGTTGTATTTACTCAGGAGTTTTAATTCGTCGTGACCCTCGGGATGTATGGCAAATATGCATGTGAACTATCCGAACGTCCTCTGTTTCGACCTGGAGGACGTTCAGATAGTTACACATGCATATTTGCCATACATCCCGAGGGTCACAGACAGAATTAAAACTCCTGAGTAAATACAACATAAAAACTGTATTAAACCCACAAAGAAGAATCAACAGAGCCTCAGATCGGCTAAAGACAAAAGAGATCCACTGTCTGCAGCAGGGGTTTATCGCATACCGTGCACCTGTGGGAAAACATCGACACCAAAAGATCCATGGGAACTAGGCTAAGGAACATGAGAGAAACTGCAGACTAGGGCAAATTGACAAGTGGCTGTGGCGGAACACGCACTTAGAGGGAAACCACAGGATTTGTTTGAAAATGCAAAACTGATTGCACCCAACCAGGGATACCATAGCCGACTGGTACGGAAGGCAATAGAAATCCACAAACACACGGATAATTTCAACAAAAAGAAGAAGCGCAACCCAACCGAATATGGAATCCCATTTAAGAAAATCGATAATAACTCAGGTAGTTCTTCAGATATTAATGATGATTATTCTCCGAACCCACAGGAAGAAACAAGGTAATCAATATTAATGACAATTCCCCAATCCAATGAATAATTACACCCCATAAATACAACTTGCAAGAAACAATCTCCAGTCATCGGAGTGAATTCAAGATAAAACCTCTGAAGAAGCTAGCCCCACCACAAACCAGAAAAATCCAAAAACACCCAAACCCAAAAAAAAAAAACCCAAACCAACATTTTAAAAATTGCTTATTACAGAGTAAAGAGTATTTTTTGACTGCAGTGCTCCTTCAATGACTTCGAGGCATAGCAGACTGATCTCAATTTACCACAGAGATTTTGTGACTTTCCCAACTTATCCTTTGATCATTTCGAATTGAATGCAAATTGTGTTAGACCAGAGAATATATATATATAGGTTATCAAATTCTCTGGTCTATCAAATTTGCATTCAATTCAAAATGCCCACCACAAGACAACTAGCTGTTTCTGGCTTTGGCCTTCACCAGCTGAAAAACTGGTATACTGAAGATCCATTGACGCAATGTATACTGAGTCTTTTAACACACATTAAAAATCGACGCAAAGATGTTACCTTTAAATGGGTTCCTATCCATAAAGGAATTAAAGGGAAGGAGATGGCTGATTCTGCCCCAAAAAAAGCTTCCGAGAAGGAACATAAAGATATCGTTGTCTGTAAACATTCAGACCTCAAAATATTCCTGAAAAAACTGTCAGAGGAGAACCGGAAACGTGAATGCTTAACCAGAAATACGCATCTCAACTCGATGAAAAACGATATTAATCGTTGGAGACCATCATTTAAAATGAGCAGACAAGATAGAATAAAAATACAAATACTATGCTTGGGACATACAACTATAATCCATCAATATTTACTCAACGGAAATAAACCACCAATGTGTGAAACTTGCAATACAATCATAACTGTAAAACATATACTCACTTGAAAATACAACTCAACGAATCAGAGGAAATAAACAACGTTATAAAATACCTTAAAGCAATAAATCTCTACCATAAAATATGAAAGGCATAGTTCAATTTTTTGAACTATTATGTGTTAATAATAATGACCATAGAAGGTCCAGAATATCAAAAAAAGTGACGAATTTGTTGAATATATTGGTGTCTATACGATCCCCTTTGGATTTTATCAACAAATTCATCCTGATTAGCATTTTCTCTGAATACATTTTTTATGGTAACTGTTTTCCTGTCTCGAATATGTGCGTTTGATGATATGATTTGGGCTCGGCCATGACTTTTGATGACACCTTTTATCACAAGTTTGAATTCAAATGTAAGTTACGATTTGTGAGAGTGTTCTTCCTGCAAACAGTTGTTTCATAATTATTAAACGTTTTTTCAACTAGAACGTCAAGAAAAGAAAGTTAATAATTTTTGCCGATATCCATGGTAAATTACTGTGGGTTCTTTTTTGGTTGATTTTTGCCCTTATAACAGATCTCATGGGAAAGCTTTTTTCATTCCCAGAAAAAATCCAAAAAATGTATTTTACTACATTTCTACCTCCCCAAAAAACATTCAAACAAAATTTCCAATTTCAGCTTCAATTTTCTCGAAAGTTTTAAAAAGATGTTTTGGCCCTTGGAGTGTACTTATTCGCCTACAAGAAAATTCTACGCCGCAATTTTGAAAAGAAATAGCTGCTTGTTTTATATCGTTGAGAATAATTTTATGTTCCATCGAATGGTCTATAAAAAATACAGGATGTCATTCAAAATTTGTTAGTGGGGTTCACTTGAAGCCAAACCGGAAGTGAGTTGAAAATACTTTCTTGCTGTCTAAAACTGTTAATGTGGTAAATTTGTGACACAATGTCGGGTCTATCAATTTCTGATTTTTTTTTGTTCAGGTTCTGTGGACTATGATGTGAGCTTTTGGGATTTTGCTGGAATGGACTCCAACATGAGAAGTTTTCGAACATTACAACCAGCAGATAATCATCCTATACGAGGTCTTCACTATTCTAATACTGGAGACTTGCTGCTTGTAATTTCTGGAGCCAGTCAAGCGAAAGTAATTGACAGAGACGGCTTTGAGAAGCTTGAAACTGTTAAAGGTGACATGTATATCACAGACCAAGCAAGAACCAAGGGACACACTGCCGGGCTTCTCGCAGGTGTCTGGAACCCTACCACTAAAGAAGAATTCCTGACGACTAGTGCTGATGGAACAGTCAGAACGTGGGATTTTTATGGAGGTGGAAAACACCATAAGAGCATCATCAAGTGTCGGGCCCAAAACGGTTTGAAAGTTTCACCAACTGCTGTAAATTATAATCGCGAAGGAAAAGTTATTCCATGTGGGTGTGCTGACGGATCGTTACAACTTTGGGACCTGCGTAAAAGTACTGTGGCCCCAGCATTGCAAGTTAGAAAGGCTCATAAACCTGTAGAGGTAACGAGCATTTGTTTTTCCCATGTTGGAGATCATTTACTTACGAGGAGTTGTGATGAGACTATGAAGCTCTGGGATGTGAGGAAATTTAAAGAAGCTGTACATCAAGTTGAGAACTTGTTCACTAGATATGATACCACAGACGCAATTTTTAGCCCAAATGATGCCGTCGTTGCTACTGGAATATCTTTGAATAAAGGTAAATACTGGATTTAAAAAAAAATATAAATAAATACAGTTTCCTGTGTTTTTCACAAAAATTCGCAGCTGAGAAAAATTGTGCGGAATTATTTTAGGCTCGCGGTATAATTGGTATTTTAATTTCATGCCAGAACTATCTGAAATTTTTAGCCCAAATGATGCCATTGTTGCTACTGGAATATGTTTAAATAAAGGTAAATAGTAGATTTGAAGAAAAATATAAATACAGTTTCATGTTAGATTGTTCCCGAAATTTTTTTGAGTTGCGAAGTGTTGTGAAAAAACGCCGGATAATTGGTATTTTAATTTCATGCCAGAACTATCTGAAGCTGAATTAATACCGTTATATACATATAATCTGAATCAAAATCATCCATAGTGCAAAAAAATTCATTTTAATTGTTTCATGGAAGAGAGAAATGATGAAAAATAAAAAAAAATGACCAAAAGCAGATTCGGGGACTCGGTACTGCTTGATATGTTGGTAGGAATCCTATTCAAGAGGCCACCTGGCTGACATTCCATCGTGCCAAAGTCCAACATAAAACTTTCATGTAATGACAATAATTAAGTCAAAGTCAAATTTATTCATTTCAAAAGACCACATAGGTATAAAAACACGTCAAAATTTAGAATACATAATGCAATGCAGCACATGAAATTGATTAGCTGAAATATCAGATACACAGTTACATATTGAAGAACAACAAATGTTACACATTAAAATACTCATCCAAAGTATAGAACAAGCCACCCCTTAGAAGTTTCACTAGTGATTTTTTGAATTTAAAATGATTCTCTTGATCTTTTATATCCTGAGGAATTTTATTGTATATCTGAATTCCAATGCTAAGAGGAGAGTTCTGGGTTAGTTTCAATCTATTTTGTGGGGTATTAAGAAGATTCCGATTTCGGGTAAAATGATTATGAATGTCTTTTCGACAAAGTAGATTATTTTTCTGTTTATAGACATAACAGGCAACTTCCAATATATAGAGGCACGTGAGAGGTAATATCTGAAGTGTTTGGAATAGACATTCAAAACATTCAGTGTCTCGAAACATATTTTCACTGCAGTTTGATTTATAAATCTTTCTCTGAAATCACTCTTGTTGAGATATATTTCGTTATTATTTTTTTTCTTTTGTCTCTAATAACTTCGTTGTTGTTTACTGGCCAATATTCTACCACTGTAGCATAATTCAAATATCCCTTCATATTCATTTTGAGTTATCTGGACCTCTAGTGGGAGTCTTGATAAACAATCTGGAATAACGTTCTGTTTATCCTTAACTTGTTCAATGATATAGTCAAAAGATGCCACGTACACAGCCCATCGCTGTAGCCTAGCCTTACTTCCCTTTGGGTATTCCTTTATTTTTTCCAGACAGTTCCAACAATGGCTTATGAACTGTTTTTATGGTGATTCTTCTTCCTCTGATATATTGCCCGAATTTCCCTTGCAGTGGGGATGTTAACGACCAATTATAGCTTTAACCTTGCAGAAAATGATTAAGGAACGCCACTTTGTACGAAAGTTCTATGGACCCCTTAGGTTATTTTCAGGGAAGATGCCACCGAATCTCCCCAATTTCACCCCCTTTAAAAATATTTAACCTCATATTTATCATTGTGTTTCGTTACGAATACTGCTATCACATGAGTTCATGAAAATCACATATTCATCTGAATTACGCTTCACAGATAGTTACTTGAATTAAATTCTGCTTCTTTCTTGACTGGGTGTCGCGGCAACTGTGGGTGCATAAAAAAGGTTATTGCTTGTATAAAAAGGTGCAAATGTAAGTGTTCAAATGGGTAAAATACTCTCAAACTTTACGAGTTTTTCCTTAGTTTTCTCAACTTCAAATATAAATATAACAAATATGTCGGAATAGTCAAGAAAGAGCCCCCTTTGATCGATTCTGACCATTTCGAAACAAACCACATCATTCTATCGGCCTTGGTTGCCGAGTTACAGCCGTTTCCAGGTTGAGGGGTGAAATATTTTTATAGCATTCCTTGCAAGGTTATTTCCGTTAACCTCCCAACTAGAGTCCAAATACTAAGGCCAAAGCTTCCGTAGATATCAGATAATTTCTTTCTGCAGGCATATAGATCCTCGAAGCACAAGCAATTGGCTCTTCTCTTCCTTGAGTATCTCTATGAAACAGAACGCTCAGAATTCATCTGCTTGACGCCTCACTAGCTAAAACTACTTCCATGCTTGGATCAAATTCAGCCAGTACGATATAATCAGCTATTAATTGTGTTATTTCAGAGAATGCTTCCTCCCACGCTTCATTCCATTCAAACTTATCGTTGCACTCTAGCAGTTCACTTGGTTGGTATTGTAGTCTACCATGCCTGCAAAACTTCAGACTTCTGTCACATTGCTGGGCCTTGGGGCCCCCACAATCGCTTCGAAATTCATGTCAGAAGTCATCAAACCTGCTCACTATTTTGTGTCCCAGGTACTTAGTTTCGTGTTGAATGGATTTGCATTTGTCTTAATTGAGTGTAAATCCTGCTTTTTCTGACTTCTCCAATACTGCATTCAAGTTCCTGACATATTCCTCTTGGGTTCTTCCTGTCACCACAATTTCGTCTATATAATTTATTATTCCTTCCAAACCTTGCTAGAGCTGCTCCATACATTTTTTAAATATAGCATTCGCCAATGCTTTTCCAAATGGCATCCGTCTCATTTTATACAATCCTTTATGTGTGCTGCTTCTTTTCATCCAAAGGTTACTGCGTATATTCCAGCTTTGTGAAAGTATGACCTCCAAATTTTTTTTTCAATCCCAGGCAATTCAAGGTTGTTTTATAATCGCCACAAGTTTTCGAATTGGGTTGCCCGCTTTCACTACAGGTACAGTGGAAGTTCTTCATTCCGATGAAGCTATTGGTTCAATAATATCCTCTTATACCATTTCTTCCAATTATTGTTCCAACTTTTTTTTCGATAAGCGAGAGGCAGGGGGCGATGTTTGCAGAACAAAGGTTTGGCATTTTCTTTCACGTCCAATGGAACCTTAAATATTTGATTTTTCCTTCAAAAACAGTAAGATCAATTATTTGAGGTTCAATGTTTTGCAAAACATGTATATCAAAGAGATGTAAACCAATATTAAATAAGTTAAAATCCCTACCTATCACATTTGCTGGTCCGTCCTTTAGTTTTGTTTAAGCAACAAAATATCTGAACTTTTCAATTACCCTGACACCAAACTGATATCATTTGCACTTGACACGCGTTTCGCTAAAAAAGGACAGCATCTTCAGGAGAAGAAAACTGATACTCGTTCAGTCCGTCACTAGACTGTACCGGTTTTCTTCTGAAGATGCTAACTAGCGAAACGAGCTTCAAGTGCAATTAATATCAGTTTGGTGTTAGGATAATTGATCGCTACAAAAAGTTCCAACTCTTATACCAAAGGTTCCATTCTCATCTTTCAACAAAATATTCAATTGGCTTTATCACATTGACAGTAAACCCCTCTCGAAATGACATTATCTTCACAAATTGCAAAATTCCAAAATGTTAATTGTAGTTTAGGGCAAAATCACTGGCACCTGTGTCTGTAATTGAATTAACTTATCATCATTTACTTAGATTTCAATTACGAAGGGATTTGAATTGCCTTTATCGTTTACAGATACAGATAGTTTATTCATGTCACTTAAATACAGGATTTTTACATACGTCAAAAGATCAATATAAAATTACACTTAAAATTACAAAGTACTACATAAAATACTAAAGCTTACTCACACAAAATATATGTATACATACAAAAAAAAATACATATACATAATCAGAAATGTGTAGTTATTGGTGCTATTCAGGCTCATATTCCAGAAACTCAGTTTCTGAGAAAAATGAATTTTGTATTAATAGCCGTTTAATTTCTCTTTCAAACAATCTTATAGGAAGGTCTTTTATGTTTCCTGGCAGTTTATTAAAGAGTTGAATCCCTGTATATTCTGGCCTGGATTGACACTTATGATGGCGGCAGAAAGCCGCTCTGAGGTTGCCCCCATGACGCGTTTGGTAAGGATGAATGTCGTGATGTGTCTCGAAATTGCTAAGATTTTTTTTGACATACATAAGTTGTTCATAAATAAATGTACAAGGAAAAGTTAAAACATTCAAATCTCGAAAAGCATCCCTGCACTCCTCGTGATATGAAAGACCTGCCAAAATTCTGATGGCTCTTCTCTGCAGGGCAAAAACACGTTTTGCGGAAGTAGCCTTCCCCCACACTATCACGCTATAGGTCATGAGAGAATGAAAAAGTGCATGGTAGCAACCCTTAAGTGTCTCCAGAGATACTGAACTGGCAAGATTTCTCAACAGGAAGACTATACTTCTTAGTTTTTTGCAGAGAATTTCAATGTGAACATCCCATTTAAGTTTCGGGTCTAGATATACTCCCAAAAATTTTACACTTGTCTCATTGTCATCATCAAGGACGCTTCTGAGGGTAAAAGTCATTTTCTGTGTTTTGTCAATGTTTAGTGACAGTTTGTTACTGTCAAACCATAACTTTGACCTCAACTGTGCCCTCAATGCATCCTCCTCAGCCTCTATTAAATTCCTGCCCCTGCTTGAAGTGGTCGTGTCATCGGCAAATCTACAGAACTTGGCCTTGGGATCACACAGGGGGAGATCGTTGACATAGATCAAAAAAAGTAAGGGTCCTAAGACTGAACCCTGCGGGACTCCAAGGCTCAAGACTCTTACCGACGACGACAGACTCCCCACCTTAACTGTTTGGGGTCTTTCTATAAGATAGGATATTAACATGTTTACACTACTTCTATCAAAGTTATAGCACTCAAGCTTTTTGACCAGAATGTCATGAGGCACACAGTCGAAGGCCTTACTCAGGTCAAAAAATTGAGTCACATTATAATTACCCTCCTCAAAATCTTCCATGACGGCTGACAAGAGGTCCAGAATGGCCATTGTTGTATTCCTCCCTTTTCTAAAACCGAATTGACAATTTGTAAATAACCCATTGTTTTCAAAATAATTGAATATCTGCCTTGCCATGCACTTTTCCACAACCTTTGACAGCACCGGAAGCAAAGAGATGGGTCGATAATTCGATACATCTGACTCGTCCCCCTTTTTAAAAATTGTTAGAGAGCAGAGTTTGTTATTTGACTACTTTACATATTACAAAATACATTTTTGTACAACTGACATTAAAAATGACGTTTTTAATTCATTGACACATGAACTAAAAACTGACGTTTTCACAAAATCACTTTTAACACTAGTGTTAAAAGTACTTTTAACACTAGTGTTTAAAGTAAAATGACAGATGAGATGATGGATACTAAAAGCGTCTAGCGACAGATGTACACAGCTCGGGAGCCAAAATGTCCATCTGTCGCTAGACGCTAGTATGGATACTCAGTAATATAGATCTCTCTAATAGAAACACTTTAATCAGATATTAATACTATTATAACAATCAGAATCAAAATTACTTATAAATATGTATTTGGCAAAACCCTGCCTGTCATGCTTGCAATTTAGATTTGAAATACAAAATATGGTTGTCAATTATAAAGTCCATGTAGCTAGATGCGTAGAGCATCTGACTTGTAATCTAAAGATCGTGTGTTCGAATCCTTACGGATCTTATATTTTTTTTTGTTTTTTTCTTACTAGCAGTAACTGTTGAACAAAAAATTTTGTATGATACATTTGTTAAAAGTGATTTTATTTTGCTCGTGGGGTTGCTCCACTCGCTAACGCTCGTTTCGCAATATTCCCCACTCACAAAATAAAATGCCACTTTTAACACTTGTATCATAAATAACTATTATGGCAGGTCAAAAATACTAAATGAATGTCCAGGATCACAAAATAAAAGTCTCATTCACATAATACAGCAGAAAAATAATATAAGAACACAATGCACATAAAATACTAAAACACAAATAAATAGTCAGGCAAATTTCGATCTGCCTAACAAGTGACTAGCCGCCCTAGTGTATTAATCAAAATCATAGAAACAGTATTGGAGATGAAAACTTTTTATGGTATGTTTGATTGAATATCACAAAATTTTCTCTATTTGTTTCAATAACCTGTTCCTCAACAAATTATTTTGTCTTACTCAACATACTCTCTCTAAGTGACCAATACTATTACAAATTCTATACCTGAATTTCGAATATTTACAACCAAGTTCGTCATGAATTACCCAGCATACATTGCTCTCTTCTTTTTTGAACGTTTGCTTCATTCGAAATTGACAGCGTTGGCCTCGCTCGACTGGTGCTGTCCTCTGTTGGTTGCCGTCGAAAAAGTAATGATTCTGCGCGAGTCTCCTCTGCTCGTATCCCCTCTACGCACCCAATCTTATTATGTCGGTAAGATCGAAAAATATTATTGATATTTCATCAGTATGTATTTCGTATCAAAATTTAATATCCACAACACACGATCAACAAAAAATAAAACCTCAGTCTTCTTCCTAATCAAAAATATTTTTTTTGTGTGAATTGAGACTCATTGTTTCAAAAAGTTTTTTTCGGAAATTCTGGATCTTCTTGATCCTTCATGTGAGTGTTTCACAGCAATTTTTATGTACAGAAGTCCTTCAATTGAACCCTGTGATGTTTATGAGGATTTAATTCGCATGAAATTATTAGATGTGTTATTAGCATCTCTTAGTCGTTCACTATGGAGAGCATGTTGGAATACCCAACGTCGATAGTTATTTTCTGATGTATCTTTGATTGAAAAGTGCGAAAATTTTGCTGGGGCAGTTTTTTGCAGGTTTTGATATAGAATAGGGTAGATTTATTCACCAATATAACATACAGTAGTGTGTACCCATGCTAAGTCACAATACATATCTCAAAATGATAACTTTTAATGAAATAATGAAATTTTAGGGTAATACAATTTTTATTGAGTATAGATTGAGTTTTTCGGTACAACTTTTGTTTTGTTTTATATTTGGAGTTGGAGTTACTGATTTTCCAAATTCAGTCTAGAAACGCATTTCATAGTCGCATGTAAATTTCTTATAATCTAAATACAATAGTATCATTATATCAAGAAAAAGAAATAAAATACGGTATATTTGTGACTATTATATAGTATTTGTCTAATTTCAAATTGTTTTGTATAAAAAAAGTATAAAAACAATTTTTCAACTGATTCCCTGGATATAGTCCGGAAGCACATTGAACAGAAAAATGAAATTGTAGTAAGAAGATTTTTTGTGAGTTGATGTTTCGAATTTTGGAATTTGTTACTATCGTGCTTGGTATATACCCATGTAACCATTTTTTGTTGAAAAGTATTCTTCAGTAGTCCACATAAGATAATATACAGGGTGTTCTATTTGAAAAATTCGAGAAAGAATCTTTTTCGTGTTCTGATTCACCCTGATTTGAATTTTGGAACAATTTGTTCGGGCCAGCCTCAACTTGCCTACACAGTTGGTTAATAGACACCTGTCAGAAAATAGCAACTTCTTATCTTATACCACGAAGGACGTTGAATTATAAAAGTTGAAGTGCATCATACTTCGAAAAAGGCTGTTATTTCACAAATAGTTGGTGTGAACACACTTGAAGACTGGCTATAAATCAAATCATCTGAGAACCATTTGTTAAGCCCAGTCTCAACTTATCAACACAGACTAACATGTATCAGAAAACAACTACTCCCCTGGCTAATACCACGAAGGGCGTTCGATTATATCAGGGAAGTGTTACTGCGGGATTCTCCACAGAAGAAATTCCTGTATACGCTTTTCTCATCAGTGCAAGGTAATTCCAACAACTCTGAAGCTGTTTACTTCCCATAATTAAAAATATTTTTTTTAAAGTACATCATACCTCGAGAAAGGCTGAAGGCTAACAATGAGCAAAATAAGTCGTCATAATGACATCTTCCCTCAGAAAAGGAAACCAAAAGCGAAGCCGAATACACTCAATTTGCTTGCCTGAATGAATTGTTCCTAGATGATTTGATTTATGGTCAGTTTTGAAGGGCACCATTTGAAAAAGTCGACTGTTTGTGAAAGTCACCCCGTATTATAGTATTCTATTCAGGAAATTATGAATTTTTTTTTCTAAAATGGATCGGCCAGTTCGACTCAGTTATAAAAGTAGGTTGATGTCCGAGCACCTAGCACTTCCGTTTGCATTCCATTGTTCCTTCTCACTGCCGATTTGCTCGGATTCGTTAAGTGTCACGGCAGATAATTTCCTAGCGAGATATATGCAGTAAGCAACTATCGGTTTCCTAGATACAAATCTTGATAGGTGAGGTCTGCTGATTAAATACACCAAGCGACCCAGTAGCACTGACGTTTGAAGTTAGCAGTTAGCCACAGTCACAAAACACTGAGAAAAATTTACACGATTATTTGTAACTGTTGTATCAAGATTTTTTATGGATATTTTTATGCAGACTTTGATTCCATAATTAGTGGATATTGAAACCATCTGTCGCCTCACCGAGGACGGAAGAGGAAAGGATGAAGTGATGTGACAATGAAGAAAATCCCTAACATCACAAGAGATTATGTCGAGGAATTTCGAATGAAGATTCTGATGTAGCGTTTAGCTCCGTCTCACATTTGGTTCTTTTGTTTTAGTAATAAATTGCAGCTTTTCCATCTAGGCCGTTTTTGATATTTTTGGTACAAGTCAATGTCAAAATCAACAATCTACTGAGCGTTTTAGAATATCACAACAAATAATATTATGACAAACACCCAATCACAGCTTGCCCATTTCATCTAGATGGAAAAGATGAGGTATTGCGCATTACGGGACATGCAACCATTAAAAATCTACTGTAAGTTCAGTGCGCAACCGGATATGGAACTAATTTCCGTGACAGGTTGGATTGAATAAGCTGCACATGAATATTATTTTATACATTTGAGAGAAAGATGTCTCACGTTTGAGTAAACGAAACTTCCGAAAAACAAACTAGTGTTGATTTAAGAACATCAGTAAACAATAATTGTTGTTTTTTTCCAGGTGAGAAGGATGGTGCAGTTCTTTTTTTCGACAGTTCAAATTTCAACCTCATCCGCAAATTATCTGTTTCCCAATCGCATACAATAAAACTTTTCTGGCACTCCAAACTCAATCAAATATTTGTTGGAAGCGGCAATGGCCTGATCAAGTGCTACTACGATGAAAGGCGTAGTTTGAGAGGTGTCACTTTGTGTGCTGCCAAAATACATCGCAAGACACAACATTCAGAAATTGTTAGCACTACCCAAGTTATCACACCTCATGCTTTACCTTTGTTCAGGCAAGAGCGGAGAAAAACCAGCCGAAAACAGATGGAGAAAGATAGGTTAGATCCAGTAAAGTCGCACAGACCAGATTTGCCCATTACCTCTGGTCAAGGAGGTAGGGTGGCTTCAAGTGGGGGAACACTGAGTAGCTACGTTATCAGGAATCTTGGGTTGAGTAAGAGGGTAGAAGATGATCAAGATCCCAGAGAAGCTATATTGAAATATGCCAAAGATGCTGAAGAAAACCCCTACTGGATTACTCCAGCATACAAAAGTACACAACCCCAAGCTTGCACGAGTAAGTATAATGACGAGCCCGAGTCTAAAAAAAGAAAATGTGAGTGATATAAGTGAATATTTTATTATTGTTACGTTATATAGTTGTGAAAGTAAGACTATGTAAAATTGATTCAGGATATTTAAATCTGACTAAAAGTTTTGGATGAGATAAGGGGCCGTTCATAAAATACGTTCGCATACAAGGGGGGGGGGTGGGGTTGGTTGGGTGGAGGATGGGGGGGGGGGGGGGGGGGTGTGGGGCGTCGCGTTCTTCTCTTTTTTTTTTTTTTGACGGCGGTCCCCCTCCCTTTTTTTGTCTCTTTTTTTTTGTTGGGATGAAACTTACCCCTCCTCCCCCTTTTCCTCCTCCCCCTTTTTTATTTCTTTTCCTTAAAAAATTTTTTTTTTTTTTTTTCTCATGGGGGGGGGGGGGGGGGGGGGGGGGGGGGGGGTAATTTATAGCTTGTCCATTTCATCTTGGCACGGAAATGATGACGTATTGCACAGTGCGGACAAGTAGCCATTTGTAATCTACTTTAGGTTTAGTACATAACCGGATGTAGAACCAATTACCATGCCAGGTTGAATTGTATAAGCTGTACCTGAATGGTGATGTGAAATGAGCTCAAGACAAAGCAAAGGTATGTGCAGCATTATTGAATAAAGAAATAAAAGAGTCTGGATATTATAGTTGATTGCAGTAAACCCACCTCAATTTGTAGTAATGAATTATTTCTACTAAGAATTGTGCTATTCACAGTTCTAATAGTATTGCAGGTGATATTTTTGAAAGGGTTTTTTCCCAAATGATGTATACTTTGAAACCTAACAGAAGTCTTCAACTCCACAAGTCCTGAGTTCAACTCACAGTCTAGAAAATGAGAATTTTTTATTCAATGGAAACCAAGTTCATTGGGCACAAACATTTCAATATTTGTGATTGTTTTTCTCTTATCATTGTTAATGAAGTGAATTCCCTATTATATAAACAGAATAAATTTTTAATTTAAAAATTAAATGAAATTCAAAGTTTGTGAAAATGAGGAATAGACCGATGAAATTTGTTTGAATGTGGCTGACACTTCCTTGTTGAAACCTGCTAATATCTTAATAATGTTCATTTACCATATATAACTAACTTCTTGTACATCTCATATATAAATTAATGATACCAATAAACAAATGAAGATGAAATAATTCAGTGGGACCATGTAGTTGTGAATGGGTTTTATAACATTGCGTGTAGATATATGATACAAAATATAATAAATACTTGGTGAGCGAGTTGGTGCTGTAGTTACGCATCCGTCTGTAGATCTAAAGGTCCCGGGTTTGCTTCACCAAGGGGCAGAGATTTTTCTTTATGAGAATTCCTCTGTCGTGTTGGCGAATGACTCCTGCCACATTGCGTGGTTGACGGGTCCGCAAAGAACCATGCGTCTCTTGAGGTATGGCGTTTAGTAGCAAGCCTACATGCTGAAGGACATTGAGAAAAGTCGATGGCGTTGTTTGATTTATATTATCATAAACCACATTTAATACAACTATAATAATAAGCAAAAAAAATATATATATATATATATAAAGGAAGAACAGTCGCTGACTAATTAAGAGTATAACTATAATAGGGTCTGCAGCGTTGTAAAAGAAGACTAAAAATAAAATAAAATAACATAAAATCAAATGAACAGAATAACCAAACACAGTTATGAAACTAACATCAAAACTTGCCAAATTGAAATTTCAAATTTTGAAATAAAAAATGAATTATTTTCCATGAATCTATTACCTCTTTTTTTCGATCAGTTGTGGTTCTATAAAACTAAAATTTCTTCCTCTTTTATTCGAAACGGTAATTAAGAAATTTATTTCTCAAACACAACATATATTAAACATTCTCAACAAAGATGTAAGTCTTATTTTTTTGAATTTTACATTTTTATGACTTTTTATTGTTGTCTCCCTGATGATGGAATAAAAAAAATCCGAAAGCTTGGAAAAACTTTAAAGAGTTCTTTTACAACGCTGCGACCCTCTATGTTTCTCTTATATATATATATATATATATTTTTTTTTTTTTTTTTTTTTTTTTAATGTGTTCTCCCAATTACTTTGTTGAAAAAAAGTTTGTAAAATCTTAAGCTAACTAAAGATAAATACTAATACATACATATCCACTCCATTGGTAATAATAGTGTATAATATAAAAAAACATAAAAAAAACAAAAAAATGTTTTCGAATTATCTCTTTTCTTTTTTTAATGTTTTTTGCGGTGCTAAAATATCCCCCTTTTTATTCTTTTCTCTTTTTCTGCGGATTCGTCGTGTGGAGAGGAAAAAAAATATTTTGTGGAGGGATGGTATCTTTTTTTTTTTTTTTTTTCTCTCTTCTCTTTCTTTTTATTTCCATTTGATTATTGATAAAATCCCCTCCCTCTTGGTTTTTTCTTCTAATTTTTTTTTTAAAACAAATCCCTCTATCTTTCTTCTTTTCTCCCTCTATTATTTTTTTTCTTCTCTCTTGTTTTTTTGTTTCTTTTTTCTCCTCTTTTTTCCCCTCTCTTTTTTGCTCATCTCGTTCGGAGGTTTTTCTCCCGCTTCTTTTTTTTTTTTTTTTCTCTTAGTTTGGGCACGGGCTTTTTGATGCGTTCTCCATCTTTAATCTAACTTATGAACAATATAATATCTTGAGGTTGTTCATCTTGAATTCCTTACCTGTTCTATTCTTGTTGTGTAACATCTTGTTTGGTTTGGCTTTGATTCTCTTTTGGGTTGAGTATTCCCCCCCCCCCCTATTAATTGGTATATTGTTGATACTGTTGATATATATATATATATATATATATACATACATACATATACACACATATATGTGTTATCTCTACTGATCATTTCAGTTGGAAACTCAGAATAACAAACTTTTCCCTGAAGATGGTGATAAAAATATTGGAAAAACTTGTGTTATAAGAGCACACTTCCGTTAGAAGCTCACCAAAAGATGTTTTATATATATATATATATATATATATATATATATATATATATATATATATATAATGTGAGGAGGTAAGACGACTGTCTAAATTAAAGAAAAATCCCTTTAATATTCGGGTGTGGAGTCAACAAGGAATTGGAATAAAGTGAACTCTTTATTCTGTTCAAGCTTTCGAGTCTTTATTGGCTCTTCATCAATAACTCTACAATGAATTGGGAAAACATTGTAAGAATAGAAAAATTTTTAACATGTGCTTACTTACGAATATGAGGTCAATAATCCTTTTTTACAGCCACCTCTTGCTGAAATTAGGTACAAAATTCAACAAACTATATAATAATAAAAAACAGAATAGAATTGTAATTTTTGGAAGAAGTGAATTAATAAAAAGAAATACAAACATCATGAAATTCACTAAATATTCACCACCCAGTATATTAATTCAAATTTGACATGACAAACCAAGAACTATTTTGGAAATCAATAATGAAAACTTGGAAAAATCATGAAAATAATCGGCAACACTGGCACGTGAGTAGGCACGTCTCACACATAAGTCCGAATTATTGACCGCTAGCATTGTGTTATTATAATATCAAGCAACGATCGAATTAAATCAATAGTTGTGACTGAAGTTATGGTAAGTTTTCACTAAGACCTCAAAGCAATATGTGGAAAACTAGACAACAATCCCAAATCGCATCAGAGCAACGTTTATCGGAGGATTTGTTACCAGCAAGCAGGTATGATTGGGAAACAATTGAGAGATAAATTCAAACAATTTGAATCCTTCTTGAAATCTCTGGTTGAACAAGTAAATGAGAACAAATGTAAACTTTAATACTTGAAGACAAGAGTCAAGAGTGGAACACTTTGAACGGATGTACGAATTTGAAAACCTAATAGTATATGGACAATAATAAGACGACAATGAAACACCTTAAATATGTAGGTATAAAATTATAAAGTTCCATGACAAACTGGAACTTGCAGTTTCTCCGTCCGATCTTGAACAGTGTTATTGTATCGGCAAGGCTCAACATGGCAAACCACGTCCAATCCTAGTTCAGTTTCTTTCGAGTAAAATAAAAAATCTTATCCTCAACAAGGAAAAATGCTGAAAAACTCCAACTAATTCATGCAAGAGGATTTAACAAAATCAGCAGTATGGCAAGAAAAATATATGGAGTCAGAGTGGGAGAATTTTTGGCATAATCAACGGCCAAAAAACGGTTGTAAAAAACTTATTGAAAAATAAAATACTTCCCAAAATGTTTTTGGTTTCACTATATATATTTTTTTGCCTTCATCTCTTCTCAACATGAGTATTACTTTTTTTTCATTTCATCGTCTACATTTTGATAAACAGATATTGAGTAACGTTGGGAATTGAAGTCAATTTCTACTTACATTTTTCCAACGTGGCAACAGCATAAACAAGTCGAGGAAGTACTGTTGAATTTTTTTTCTTTATTATATTTCCCACACGAACTACATTCATTGTCAACGACGTTTCTGCGTTCATACTGTTACGAATCTCCTGGCGCCGGCCCTGACAATCGTGAACCGCGGAGTAGTGTGGGGGGTCGAGGCTAGCGGTGCATATGTTCATAGATGGACTGAGAGACCTAGAGATACAAAGAACTTTACGACTGACAAGTTTCAAAAGGAGTAGCGATGCCTTGGTACGTTCGCTAGAAGTTTAGGCGACCTTCAACACTTCTAGGCCGAAAGTGCGAGCGGTAACGATTGACGATCCCGAACAAAGATGTGGCGCAGCGAATGGTTCATTCCAGAAAGTTCTGGAGGAGATCAAATCATTGATAAGTGGAATGAGACTCAGAAGAGAAGAACATGTTATGGATGTGGAAAACTGGGACATCTGATAAAGACTGTAGAAAGCCGGGGCATTTTATAAAAGACTGCATGGAAATGTTATAGATGTAGAATATCAGGACATTTCATGAAAGATTGCAGATGTGAATGCCCCCAAGATCCAACTCACCTGCCAGGACGCCGCGCCGCCAAGTTCTCAATCACCTTCGAGGTCAAGGTCATCTGTGTTAACAGGTTAAGAACAACAACCGATAGCCTAACCATTCCTGGAAAATTGAATGATATAAACGTTACATGCACCTTAGACACCGGTACAACTTTTTCGCAGTGACATCCTTCGGCCAGAAAGCGTGAAGCCTGTTTCTTTCAACTCCATGCTTCGAACAGTCACTGGTGAAAATAAACCTATTCGAGGAAAGGCTGATATTACACTGATTCTTGGGCGACTTACCAACACACATTCAGTGTACGTCGCGGACATAGAAGTTGAATTTATACCCGGGATGGATTTGATCAGTGACTATGGGCTTTCACTCGACAACGAGAAGAAGATTATGAAGTTTGGAGGAGAAGATTTTGTCCCTACATCTCCAGGACTGAGGAAGATAACTGCGATTATCGAAAACTGCGAGGATTCCTGCACTATTGAAGAAAGTAGTTCGTGCTACAGTGAATAAAGTCCCTGAATTTAGCGTCCAGCCATCGGTTTTTCACACGAGCCCGGGCGAAGACAAGGCAGGCCATTCCTGTGAGAGCCGCCAGGTGTCGTTTTAGAAGTAAAAGTGACATACATCTCCGAGTTGAAAACTTCTGGAAGGGCTGACTTGGACAAACAAAAAGTCAATATTGGCCAAGTCCAACCGATGGGGCAGCCATCAAGAAGAGTTCCATCCGCTGAACAACAAGAGATAGTAGAGCGTATTGACAGGATGAAGGCTCGGTACTATCGGAAGGCAAATACTGGCGGATTAGAAGGAGGAGATCAAGTGTGGCTGTACAACCCTCGTCGTAGGATGAATGGTGGTGTACAGGGTTCAATGTAGGCCTAGACCAAAAATGATAGTCGTACACCTAACTAGACTCAAATGTTACAATGGGAATAACGAGATAGTGTTAGATCGGGAAGATCAAAATTGAGAGGGGTACAATGTTACGAATTTCCTGGCGCCGGCCCTGACGATCGTGAACGCGGGATAGTGTTGGGGGTCAAGGAAAGAACGTCATTTTTCCTGGAACTCTCGTCACGCTTGGAATCTTCTATACCCGAGATTTGACTCGAAGATTCTCCATAGACGTACGCAAGTATAAAAGGAGACACTGCATCGCGGGAGAGATAGTTATTGAGAGTTTTATTTGCGGAGAATTGAGCAGAGTTATTCAGAGCTAAGTGGAGCGAGTTTAGCAGATAGTAAATCAGAGTTTCAAGCTTAGTGGAGGGAGCTTTGTTATTGCTAAGTGCAGAAGTCAAATTAAAGAATTTCTATTACAGAGAGTTTTAGTACCGAGCGTTGGAAAGTTAGCGGAGCAATTTAAGTGATTGTGTTGTATTGTGAAAGAGTTGTAGTAAAAGTGGTTTAGTATTGTTTGGAGTTTTGATAACCGAAAGAAATATCGTAACAATACGCTACTGTTTTTTATGCATTTAATGAAATGAGCATAAAATATGTCATTGTTTTCTGAATTCAAATCTTTCTTTCTATGGTGGCATTATCGGATATCGGGATAGGAAATGAATAATAATAGTCGTAAAGATTCTCTCGGAAAATAGTGAATAAAATTATATCATCAATTTTTAAAAGTTTGTAATATCATTGAATGTTATCGCAATGCGGTAGACTTTCTTTGTACACGTTAAATATTATTTCAATCAATTCTTCGAGGTTAGATATTGGTAATATTATGCTCTGGATAGTATTCAGTTCGCCAAAAAGTATCGATTCTTCGATATTGTTCAAAATTGATAGCATGTTTTGACAGTCAATTATCATTGTATCGAGAGAGTTTTGAAGGCGTAAAAATAGCGTGTA